>JAMKCH010075670.1:0-91809 GCA_023653785.1 Ophioderma brevispina
AACGTGAATGATAAGCCTGTAGGACTCTCATAAGGTATATTTTCCAACTGAAAAATTGACAAAAAGGAAGAAAACAGCAGTATTCAGAGATACGAATCCCACTTCAATTACGTGTTGTAGAAAGTGTCCGTACGGACAGTAATGAGTAAATTATCCGATTTTGTCCTTATTAGGTTGCTTCTAGACTTATCACTTGCAGGGCATGTAAGGATACCTATACTTGTTCCAAAAAAATGCAAAAATCTGATTTTTGATGATTTTTTCGATTTTCTGATTTAGCAAATCACTGATAGTGCCTTTAAGTAGCAAAAAATAATTGCCTGAGTACCCTTCCTGACGTCAATGTGCTGTATGGCCGCCTTAGGTCTCCAGAGCCAACGCCCTTGTAGGTAGATCTTCTTTTTAGTTCTACCAGGGTAACTATTAACCCTCCACATCGGATTTCCATAGAAATCCGATGGTGGTGACGGTTTAGCCGCCGACATCTCGGCCCTTGGACAGGTAGTACTGGTTACCAGGATACCAGTAGCAGGCCCTCAAAGAGAACCTGACCTGAAATCTTAACTTGATGATGCAGAAGTTGGTTTGTTAATAGCGATATTGTTTATGAGCATTAAACATACTGAAATGTTATCTTGATGATGGAGTAATAGGGTTGTTAATAGAGACATAGTGTAAAGTTATGAGCATAAAATGTACTGAAATCTTACCTTAATGCAGAAGTAGGTTGTTAATAGAAGTATTATGTAAAGTTATTAGCATAAAATGTATACTGAAATTTAAGCAGGGTTGTTAATAGAGGTTTGGAGACTGTTTAGACTTTTAAGATATATATTTTGGTCAAATATAGTGACAAATGTTTTGAATGTCTAATATCTATGAATTCATTGTATACGATTCAATTTATGGATACCCGAAAATCTCTTGGTATGTCGTTAAATGATCTAACTACTTGAGTACTATAGTCTCATATCTTGATGTGTTACTGGTATTTAAGTGATCATGTTCAAGACGCTCTTATGTGCCCTTTCCGACAAGGCAAGGCAAAGGCATGCATACGACTCAATAGAGTCATGTCAGAGACACACCCCGATCATATGATCATTTGTTTTGAGTACCCCCGGGGGCTTCAGCTTAGCCCGTCCCAGGGCCGTCCTAGGCAACAGCACTTGTCCTAGGCTAAGCCGCATATAGAAAGATGGTCGTACAAACTAGCAGACGTGGACGGTTGGTCTTTTAGCCAAATTTGCATGTGCAGCACCACTCGTCTATCGCAAGCCATAAAGGCCATAACGTATTGCCGCAACGCGTTGGGAGAAAGTAGCAACGCGTTGCGACATTTTGGCAACGCGTTGCGGTGTAGGCCAATCAAAATCATGAATTTCTGTGACGTATTTCCAAAGATAGATCCCACAACGCGTTGCTAGATACTTTGCAACGCGTTGAAAACCTTCACAACGCGTTGCGAGCTTCACAACGCGTTGCGAGCTTCACAACGCGTTGCAAGCTTCACAACGTGTTGCGAAGGACCACAAGTCATAAGGGTCACAACGCGTTGCGGTGTCGGCCAATCAAAATCATGAATTTCTGTGACGTATTTCAAAAATATAAATCTCTGGTTTAACTTTGTCTACGAGTCTCTTGTAGACATGATTCTCCAGATTGGTTTAATTGCTCATTGTGGATATCGCCAATTTCAGTTCATACTTTCATAAAGCTGCTCGTTGTAATCTTCGTATTTTAAGTATTTGTTGTAAGCGCTGTGTTCTCGGTCGACGCCATGTACATGCGTTTTATTTTTTTATTATTATAACACATAGGTGGTGCAAGGGATTACAAGTGGAAGCAAACAATAAAATACTAGTCCTAGTCTTGGTCAATACGTTTGAATGATTTCACCAGCGAACGGTTAAATCATCGCCATTATTACTATCTCCGAACCAAAACCGGCTGACCATGATGATTCCACCGACCAATGGATTCCAGTGTTGGGGCGAGTTACGTACGGTCTTCTTGTCATTCGTAACCTCGATTGAAACGACGATTATCGCAAGCCACAAAGGCCATAACGTATTGGGCAACGCGTCAACGCGTTCGCGTCGGCAATTACAATGACGAATTTGCTGTGACGTATTTCAAAAATTAACCCCAACGCGTTGCAAGTATCTAGCAACGCGTTGTTGGAAACTCACAACGCGTTACAAGCGCTTCACCAACGCGGTGCGAGATTCACAACGCGTTGCGACCTTCACAACGCGTTGGCGAAAGGCTTTCACAAGCCATAGGGTCCAACTTTTTGCTGCCAACGCGTTGTGGAGTGCGGCCTCGGCCCATCAAATTCATGAAGTTCTGTGCCGTATTTCAAAAAATAGATCCACACGCGTTGCGGCAATACTTTATGACCCTTCTGGGCCTCACAACGCGTTGCAAGCCTGCCAAGGCGTTGCGTCTGCACACGCGTTTGCGACCTTCAAACACGTTTCGACAATACGTTATGACCCTTATTGCCTTCACTAGACTCGACTACTGTAATGATGTTTTTACTTTATAATTCTGCCATGATATCAGACGTTTTGCAGCGACTACAAACAATACGCAACGCCTTGTGTTTTGGTTTGGCAAAGATTGAAGCCCAACCCCTCCGTAGGCTTTGCATTGCTTTCCATTCATCAAAGAAAGTGCTGATGTATGTTTATAAAGCACCCAATACATTTGTCGCCGCCATACATTGCTAAGCAGTTTTGTGTCTATGTCCTTCCTCGCTCCCTGCGATCAGCAATGGACATTAACCGTTTTTGGTGTGCCAAGGACAAACCTTGTCATCGGTATCCGTAGCTTTCTGTTGTCGCTGCAAAGGCTGGACTCCTGCCAGTGTCAATTAGAATCAAGTTCAGTTGAGACATTCCAAAGTATCTCCAGACATATTTAGTCTCTAAATAGTCTGTTTTGTTATTATTTTGAAACGCTATGTTACTTTGTGATAGCGTCCAAATAACCTGTAGATGTAGAATGACTTGAAATTGATTTCCATGGCAATGTTCACGTAAACCATGGTACTGTGTGTTTTTGATATTGGAAATACGGGTAGCCGAAACGGACGTAAGGGTTTGTGTCTCAGATAATTGGCCATAACGTTTTGAACCGATCTCCAAATTACACCAAATAAAAATCTAATGAAGCTGGAAGAATCAGATTAACTCCAGTCGAGCGGATTTTCAATTTTGGCTCAAAAAATAATTTTGATTGCATAGGGGTTTTTTTTGGACAGTCTTACGTACATTTATTGTGAATTTGGTGGATTTTGACGCAGCGGAGAAAAAATACATAAATATGTAAAATAGAACCTATCATAATTTTGAAAATTTTACTTAATTTAGGTAGAATTTACCTAATTTTAAGATTACACTTTTACTTAATTTAGGTAAAACGTTTTACAATAACTTATTATGGGAGTTCTATTTTACATAGTTTGTGTAGTTTTTACATACTTTTTTTCCCTCTGGGACCTGGGACAAGATTAAGCTATTAGTAAAGTTTAAGTCTTTGTTTCTGTTGGCAATTTTATGTTTTTTGCCAAAATCTTATGTAATTGTCTAAATAGCAGTTTGCCACATATTTTGGTTGGTTTATAAATTTAGAATGTCCTGGAAGCCTAGTTAACCCAGTGTAGAGAATTATAGGTCCGCGGACTCACAGTCCGTCTACACGGTAAAAAAATAGGGCACTTCATTTCAGTTGACCTCCCGCAACATTTTTACGCTTTATTCCGTTATCGTCTATGGAGCCCGGGCTGTGGCTCCGCCGGACTATAGTTGCTTTTACACCGGCCTGCTAAGTAGCGTTAATTCACATGTTGTTAGAATTTATTATGCTTACTTTAATGTAAGGGCATGATGTGAATCTTGCCAAACTATGGAGAAGGTGTGTTTTTGGAGATTCTAGTAAGAACGATCCATGTTTGGTCAAAATATATTTAACACTTAATGCACTTGGTGGGGGGGGGGTCCTGTGGACCCAGCGCCATTTGTTAACGCTAAACTGTTTTTTGCCCAAAATATTGATGTAATTGTCTAATAGCAGTTTCACATATTTTGGTGGTTTTATAAATTTTAGACTGATCATGGAAGCCTTGTTAACCCAGTGTGAAGTAATTATAGGTCCGGCGTAATCACAGTCCGTCTACAACGGTAAAAAAATAGGGACTCATTTCAGTTGACTCTTCGCGCAACATTAGTTTAACGCTTGATTCCGTTATCGTCTATGTAGCCCGTACAATGGCTTCGCCATGACTATAGTTGCTTTTTACACCGTGCCTGCCTAAAGTAGCGTTAATTCACATGTTGTTAGAATTTCACTCTGAACCAAAGTTCCTCATCAACTCGGTTCTGAAATACGTCACGGCCCCGCGGATGCCCACTCTTAAATTTAAAATCCTCCCTTACATATTTTCTTTGTAACAGGGTGCAACATTCATAACCGTCCCATTACTTAGTTTGCAACGAGATATTGTGGTCAATATAAGGACGTTTTACTGACTATATAAGCGTTATTATTAGATTGAATAATTTAGCAGAGGCTCCAACCTGTAAGAGGCTATTTTAGGAGCGTGTTGATTTGTGAAAGGCACGTTTTGGGGACCACACCTACATCAGTTGAAGTTAGGTGCCCCGATCGCCACCTCGTCCCCTCAGCTTTCCTCCATCAAAATTAAGATTTTGGTATTAGAAGAAGTTTCACGCCTTTCTCATTATCCAGTTAATGGTAGGCCCAGAAGATGTTTCCTTTTGATATTATGAACAAAAACGTATACCACTTTATTAACACACACTGTGCGATGGGCCAATTTAGTACAATCTTTTTCTTCTTTCTTCTACTACCAAATTACTGGACCGATTTTACTCAAAATTTGTAATCTGATGTTTACGATGCTATGCTTCCACTTGAGGGAGAAAACAATCATCATAATAAAAGTCGGACCATGACAGTCACCACATTAATATATAGTGAATTCCCAAATTGGTATAAATGTATTTTGGCGTTATTTTGATCAAGAATTTCATTTTAGTCAAAAATATTATTTTTATGATATTGGTATCATCGCATCTGTGAATTACGTTTCATCTATAGAATTAAGATTTAGATCACTATAATTCTTCATAAACCAAAGAGACAATAAGCATCTTAAAATTACAAAAATGTACAGAACTATAGGCAAAAATAACGTACATGTGTCTTTTTCTCAAAGTAATTCTCTGAAAAATTAATTACAAATTATCATCCTTCAGAGATTAACGATATGAATCACGTGCAAGCTGATTCTGCTTACGTTAATGTAAGGGCATGATTGAATGCTGCCAAACTAGTATAAGGTGTGTTTTGGGAGCATGTCTAGTAAAGATCCAGGTTTGGTCAAAACTATAATTGTTAACACGTAAATGCACTTGGGGGGGGGGTCCATGTGGACCAAGCGCCATTTTGTAACGCTAAACTGTTTTTGCCCAAATCTTAATGTAATTGCCTGAATAGCAGTTGCACATATTTGGTGGTAAAAAAATAAAAATCAGCCTGACGATTTACGGCAATTTACCTATAAGCTTCTGTTGGCGCGTTCAAAAACTTGTTTTGCCCCTTAAAACAATCGTATTGTGAACTGTATGGAATTTTTCCTATTATGAGCCAAATTATATTGAAAAGTCCTTTGGAAATTTTTTTTTTTTTTATTATTTTTTGATCCGAGAATTGGTGCCGTCTGGTCGGACGATTTTCATTTTTTTCCTTTCCCTTGTTAGTATGGGGGTCGTTTTTATGTAACCCCCATCAATCCCGCAGAGTTCTGGTAAAAACAAAAATCCAACGGCAAACTGGTTTCAGAGAGGTTAGAGTAGTGGACACCCCTCTGCACAAATGGGAGTGCAAAGGACTCTTAATGCACTTTTAAATAACACTATTTATAAACAAGTCTCATGTGCAATTTTTAAACCTGTGTATGATACTCCATAAGCTACAACAAGCAATTAAAGAATGGAACATTTCAAATATAGGCAGTAGTTTGTGTTTTTCTCAAATGCCAATTCTGAACTATTTTTTTCCTAATACTATTAATTATGATGAAACTACAAAGATTATAAAAACCCTTTTGCAGAAGCCACGTTCATTATTATTAAAGTGGTGGCAATTTGCATACGACGCCATTTTTCCAAAATGGAAGCCATCTTAAAGCCAAACCACTATAAGACAATTTTGCTGTACAAAGTTTTTTCTGGTAAGAGTTCATAAAACGATTCCCCAAAATCTATAAAATGTTGCATGTCCCGATATTTCCAGGATGGCTAACATTTGATTAACACAAACCTGTCAATTCTTTTATATAGCCCTATGAAGATGATGTGGTGTTCAAATTAAGATTTTTCTGGTCAGGAGTTCAATAAAACTAGTTACAAAACTGCATCAGAGAAAATAACAGTAATTTTCAATACGTCCACTATTCCCAAATGGTCAACAATGAAAGGCAAATCCTTTATTATACCACCTCATGCTATACACAACCTAGATACGTTTTTTATATAAAATTGGTCTTAAGCCCCCAATTAATTGAGCTATGAGTTGGCAAAAATATAGGGGCGAGACGCAGTCTGAGCCCATATTTAAAACTCATAGCGAGACCAATTATATTGGGCGTAATCATCCAATTTTAATTATCATTACAATGTTTTGATACGAATATTTTCACACATATGGACTCCCCAAAACATGATAATGGTGACAAAGTGGATGTTTTTAGGTCACAGGATTCAAAGCAATTTCTCAAATGTCAGATGAGTCGGGAGTCCATGTTTATTCATGGACGTAAACCAATGTACACCACCCAAAAATGTGAACCTTGGCTACTCTAGATGTAATCACCCAAAACATCTACTGGAATTGCAATGAAGAATTTTGACATTTATGCTGTATTACTTTAATAGAAACTATTATTTGTTTGGTGTTCAACATGCAAGTAGTAAATGCCCCTAATTTTCGAACAATTAAAAATGGTCTGGTCACGTGGCACACCTTTGGTCATTGTATTTTATATTTTTACATATGATGTAGTTTGGTAACCTGTATGATGCCCTGTAAAAATAAATTAGTCAATTTTGACTAAAAAGTTAGTATAAGACTTTTGAACTAATGTTTTTGTCAAAGATGTCTTTTTTGGACACAATTGATGTCTTTTTTTGGACAAATTGAACTTGTTTCGACTGCGGGCGGCGTATATCTACATGTGCTAAAATGCATTTGACAAAATGGTGAAAGATGCACACGATAATCAAACTAAATCACTAAAAAAATTGGTTACATGACAGCTGTATAAAATTTTACTTTGCATACTTTTTGGTGCAAAGACTAATTTGTGGTAAAAATATATTTTTCCACAATTTCTCCATTACGCTATGTATGTCAATCTGTTAAACCCATAAAATGTTTAGGCTATTTCACAAATGAATTTCCTAAACTGTGCTTGTAAACCATAAATTTACAATCCTCCATTTGTTCTACTGTTGCAACTACAGAGTTTAGACCTTTCCCCTTTTTTTGGTAATCTTTTAATATGAATATTGTCATAATTTTAACAAAAAATCAATAACATATGTGTATGACGGATGTCAAAGGTAGCAATACCTTAAACACAAACAAATCACCTGTGGCACATTTACTTTATATAATAACACTGTTTTTTTATGATTTTAATCAGATTGTTCTCGAATTTGTATGTCCAAAACAAAGTACAATACACTTTACATATTTACACTAAGAACATTAATATTTAAGTGCCTAAGTTGTCCAGTGATTGAAAGACGCGTTGGTTCAACATTATTTCCTCATCGCGAAGACTCTAAAATGAACAAGCATGCCAAGTCACACTTAAAAATCCTCGGGTAATATTAGAATCTTCTCAGTCCTAAGGGCAGTTTGTCACCAGCCAGTTTCAAGGCGACCGGGGTTTTCCCCTCCACACACTAATATTGCTGCGATATACAATCCAGGTAATTCTCCACGCATACAGTCTGCACCCTAATGTCCTCTTTAAGGCCCAGCTGGAATCCTTTTATTCCAAAAACTAACTGATTCTCCTTTGTCTTAACGATGACAAGCAGACAGTTCCGCCTATCCAGCTCCGGCGGCAATCCAAAAGTTTATAATCCGGGCACTATGTAAGCAAAATTCTACACCATTATTGTAGATTTAACACTAGCTATAACTATAACTGAAATGCTCATGGTACACTGGCTGGCGTCTAACCTCTCCAATCTCTCCCTTATATCAGGATTTCACAATCCCCAATCTCTAATAATAACGGTTACAGCATCATCATGCATTAACATAATCTTGCACTGACCAAATCAGATTTCACGATAATTACATCATATGCATTGACCATGTTATATAAAAACTTCACGGGAATTACCTAATCTGGGTTGATCTCAAGGCATCAAAAAGTTTGACTCAGTTTTCTAAATTTACATCTTGGGAATTCCATTTCTCCTCTCGTGCAATCTATCTAGTTGTAACCACAACACTATGAGCTAATAAAATCACATTCCCATGGCCAGTTCAATAGCTTTCATTCACTAATTGGATTGAGCAAATACACCATCACCTGTAGTTTTGATGATTTTGAATACCCGGGCATGCATGGTCACTGTTTGTTACATGTTTCCCATCCAAGCTAACTTAACTGAGCTCTTGATCGATTAGCATGCCGTACACATAGTGACAGGTGCATATCTCAACATAGCTCTAGGGGAATTCCACTTTCTCCTTTTTAGAGTAAACAAAGTACTTTTCCCGTGAGAAAGTTTTCTCAAATACCAGTGAAAATAACTATTTTAATCACAAAATGGAGCTAATATAACAAATGAGGCTAATATAAAGGGACGCGGAAATTTCCGTCCAGACGTAACAATAAATATGCCTACTTGTATTCGTTGCGTCGCTCTCTGGGAAGTTTCTCCAAATACTGGACTGTCCAATCATTTAACTCAAGAAAGGTCTTTTCGCAGGGCGACCCGCTTTCACCCCCTTTATCTTCCTTGTTTATGCTTTGATACGAGATCAGATCGCATTTCCAAGTCCATTACGGCTACGATCTCTCAAGGGTTTTCAAATTCATACCACTCCTTTTGTTTTGCGGAATTACTTCTGCTTGATCACCAACAACAAAAAGACCCACAACGTTTCATCATCATCAACGGCATTACTAACATTGCTCTTCCATGTCACTTAAACTGATCCACCAAATGCAGGTCTCTCTCTCTCTATCGTCTGGCTCTCCAACTCTGTTCTGTTCGATTTGATGGTGACCAGGGTCCCCAATTGAAAACATCCCACAATTCCGTGGTTCCTTGATCACCTTTCGTACCATATTTTTTTCCTACCTTAGTGACAATTACTTCCGCCCTGGAAACATCATTCTTCAGTTTATTCTTCCGATATAAAATTCAGTTCTATACAAGATAGTTTTTACCTTCTCTTCGTTACCATTTAACAGTCAATGATCTATGTTCTTCTCATCTAAAGGCGCTGGACGCTAGTGCACGCTACCCTCTTAAGAACTGGTTTGGTATCTCCAAAGCCAGGTACCCTGTCCTTGCTTTTTATATTTAATGCAAACAGGGGGAGCGGGGAAACAGGGACCGACCAATGTTCTTAAATATCCTCATCCCTCGTTCTCCGACCTCTTATCTCGAGAGTCCATGCAAGCCTCATTTATCCATCATAAAATAACAGCGATAGCTGGTCAATCCTGCATTTATTCCCGTTCATGACATTCCAGACGAAACAGGCTTCGCCAGGGGCACTAAACCATTCCCAACTGAATTTTCCCTTCTCAACTCTCTTCCGATCTATTGATTTTCTTTTCCCTGGCGGACCCTTAAAACTTTTTATCCTTGAGCGGTCGGTCCCCTTTGAGCATGGTAAATTGACAGGCCCACCATTCACACAATAAATATGCTCCTCCTGGTTCGGATATTCAGAACAAATATTTTGATATGACTTTTATCCTTCGAGGTGGGTCTAGAGGCTCATTTCTCATCGACATACCTCAGGCTGAAGTCCTTCTTTCCACGTCAATTTCTCCTGTTCCTTCAGTTTTAAGAAATAAGTAGTTTCCAAATTGTCCTAATTGTTCCTTTTTATCTACCATGCAAGGGACCGGTCTGGGAGCCAGTGCATCTTCTTAATATAAACTCTTTGATTTTTTAAAAAAAAAAAAAAAAAAAAAAAAAATTTTATTCTAATATATTACATTTATTTGTTTATGTAACATTTTTTTATTGGAGATTGTCCTTGTTTGTTTCCCTGCAATGACCCTTTTAAGCGTCTGTCCTGGGCTAAATGTTTGCGTATTGTTGATGATTTTTTAAATGAGGTGGAATACTAAAGTGATTTGATATCATATGTCTTTTAAGACGTTATAGTAATATTTAAGACATATTAAACATTTTGTTTAAAAACAAAAAATTGTGTTTTTAGCTAAAATGAATACAAAACACCTTCTCATAACTTGGAGGAACCATCATCCCTAACCCTGACATGTCACGTGTGTCTGTGCATGGGAATAATTTTGTAGGTAGTGAAGGTTTTTCCTATATTTACTGTACAATTTCTAATCTTCACATTGTTTGATGCAGATTTATGGAGCACGGCACAGATTTAAACCCTCTAATGTATGGGTGTATTTTGTTAAATAGATGTCATATACGCCAAATACTTTTGACTAAAATGACCCAAAACACCCATTACACCAACACGGCAGCCGTACGTCGTGGTAATCAAAAGGTTAAACAATCATTCAGAAATAGAGTTTGAAAGTGAGGCTCGTTTTATTCAGTATTACCTATATTTAGTGTACATTCTTCAATTTTTAATCGCTTGTTGTAGACGAATGGAGCATCATACATGAACCCATATGCATGGCTGGGTCTGGTAATATGGAAGAAACTTGGTAATCATAATATTTAATTGCTTCAATATGAGATGGTGGCATTTTGTACTCTGTCCAAATAGTCCATCCGTAAAGCATAACACATACCGATTTCTTGATATAGTAGTCGGTAAAGGACCGGTATAAAACATCCACATTAACTCTTTCATATGCACCGGGAACTTTCATTTTTATCAAGATATACATGACATCAACCAACTGTCTACACCTTGGTACATGCCCTTCCAGATATATTTGTCTAATTCTGCCGTATGTTCAATGGAATCCGAACTGGAGAGCAAGAACATTTTTAAGTCTATTCCATTGTGTTCTGTTATCGCGTTCTGCGTTTAGTAGTGCCCCCATACCGTTACTGCTATTTCCAATTAATTAGAGTGTATATCCTTCTATATTTTGATGTTGAGATCAAATAAACTTGATTAATTGATTAAGTACCATGTCGGTGAAGGTACTTGGAACATATAATCGCAAGACATTTCTTTCCGGCATGTGTCTACGAGCAGGCGTGTGCCAAATACGATAAGTCATCATGAACAAAATACTGATCTGCTTATAGTACCAAGTCCCCAGCCTTTGGTGCATCTTTAGGGAGATTATAATGCCTTAAAATATTGCAACATACAATTTGCAAACCCATCATGATTATAGCAAATCTTTTTTGAATTTATCAAGACTTGGTTGGGGAAAAGAGGGCGCTTTTTGTACTGCCGCGGAAATCGCATCCTGAACTCTTTTCCGCATACTCGTAACGCAAGTCAAAACGCCGTTCTTTTAATGCACATTTTTAGCAGTGTATGACGAATTGCGGCGAGACCAATATATCTCATTTTATCCATGGTTGACGTGGCCGATACCTTACAGGATCTTGAGAGGAGAATAAGAATACCAATCACATGCATTTTAAAACATTTTTTGGAAGCGCGCCCCTATTTTCGATATTGAGATTTTTGAAAAGTTGCATTTGTAATTGGATACGGTAAACATACCTGTGAATGGTAAAGCTAAACATTGTTATGTGTCGCAAAAGAAGGAATAATTAAGACCGGGATCTCGATAATAATTCAACGGGCTGGAACGTCCTTAACATAGAATAGCCGTAAATTGCGCCATTTATGTGTCTACGCTTATCCAATAGTTGTTCCGTAGGTTCAGGCAGTCAAGTTAGAAGTTATATTCTCGAGGTGGCACTTTTTAGGGGACTATGCACATGTGATGGACATAAATTCTAACCTTTCCAGCTCAGCATTAAAAGGACATAAGTGTCCTAATGTTAATAAAACTCGGTGCTTTTATGAAAAATGCGCATTTTTGAGCATTACACTCGCAGGTATAATGTACTAGACAATTACCAACACAAACGTGCAAAAATCTCAAATTTTGAAAATAGGTGGCGCTCTTAAAAAATGTGCTGTTACTCTGTTACATACCGTTAACAGCTTCATTTACATTATCCATTGAGTATTGGTTCAAATGAAAGAAGAAATCTCATGAAAAGATTTAAACCGGAGTCATCCAACCGAGTAATGATGAGATCGAGTGAGTGACCATGTGTGGGGAATGAAACATGCTGATAGAGTCAGTGCCTCTTCCAAAAAATTGACCCACAAGTAGTGGATACATCAGCACGGGATGGGGTAACCAATAAATTGTCAAAACTCATGAATGAATTCAGATGTCTTGAAACCATTACTGGCTCTGGGTGGGGTCTACATATGACATAGTAGTAAATATCCTCGGAGATATTTGAAAAAACAGCATGTTCAAAGGTGCGATAATTAATCAGTTTTCTACAATGGATGTTTCAAATCTTCTTGAACATATGGCCACCACCGTAAGAGAACACTCCACGAGGCCACACTTAAGATAACCAGGCAAGTGATTTACACAACCACTTTATTCATGGGAGTATACCTTGAAGTAGCTGTTAAGTAGCCACAGCGTACCCACAGCATGGTACCACATCGCCGGCCGCAAAAGTGGGATAATCATACGCATAGGTACACACGCAGTAGGCTTAAACACTGTCACCACATGCGGGAGTTAATGGCGTGGGTACTCCATGCCAAATGGAGCTTTGAGCTCTTGGATCATTTAAGGCATTTTATAAATTATTTAACTTTTAGTCACAATGTGGTGTATGTTTTTACACAAATGTCATATAGTAGGGTTTTTTTGTTGGGTGATTGCTAAATCAAAATATGGACGTACTAAGTTGAAAATGGTCAGAAACGTTGTAAAAACAATGGAATGTTTGTCGCCCTCTATGGTCGAAAGTGTGCCTACTAGGCAGCCGGTAGGGGAGGAAGACCTGTGAAGGTACTCCCGAGGGTACTCCATACTGGTGGACTTACCATGGGTACTGTCAGTCACCTAGCGTGCAATGCAGAGTACCCTATAGGATGGGTTACTGCTAAGTGAACATAGCTGCTATTGACCATTTGACATTTATTGCTATTCCAGCAAGTGGCTTGTGTATTCGCAAGTATTAGTTTGTAGTTACTGCATCAATAATGCATCAAGAGGCTACCACTAGAGTAGAGCTTAGAGTACAAATGGAGTAAGTACCTAAGCTCTGGTTAAACCGTGAGTAGGAATCTCGTTGTGCTACCTAGAAACAACAGACGGTAATCAGTCAGCCATTGTCTCTGTTATGGCAAAACAATCTATATCATTCTCAAGCAAATAATCAGAACATAGAGTGACTTATTTCTTATGGAGCGGGATTACACAAAACAAATGTAACATATGAGTCAGTGTTAGATGATGCAGGTGTAGTTGATTCGATTTGTTTTGTATTTTTTAATTGCATAATGGATTTCCTTTTCCATGCAGAGATTTGGTTACCTGAATACCCCTATGTGTGGGCTTTTCTTGGTATTAATACCAAGTGTCAATACTGTGTTTCACACACCTTGAGAAAGTCTACCAGTGCCATCATTTTAGCTCAAAGAGTTCAGTTTTATTGTAACACATCATTATTGAGAGAGAGAGATGTCAAGGCTCCAGTACTATTACTACAGGCTGATTCAAAAAGAAGCTTTCCTAGTTTTATTTTGGCTTTGTAAAAAAAAATCGTAAAGAACTCCGCCATTAAAAACAATAATGTCAAAGTACAAGCTAAAAACATGAAAAATATTAATTAAAAGAATTTTTAAATTTGATTCATCCAAACCCGAGTTATTACTCACTTGAAAGAAAATACCCATTCTTAGCTGCAATTTGCCAATTCCCAGGCAAGTATTGATCGGTATGGTTTGGCGAGCAATCTCGATCATCAAAAGCAGGCTTATTCTTTTCAGTGGAATTTTCTGTCCAAATGTGTAATTTTGTGGTTGTTGGGGAGCACTTGGTTGAGTCTAGTCCGGGCCATTATTCATGCTTTCTCAAATCCCACCAACTCTCGCTAAGATTTTACTTTGCATTTTTTTTTCAAAACTTTCTGGGGGAAAATCCCGACTGTTTAGACATTTTTCTTATACGGCAAAGATACGATTTTTTTACCTGGGTAAATGATTAATTTGACATTTAACTGGGTTTGTTAAATTGTATTTTAGCGCATGAACAAATATGTACGAATTATATTTGTTTATGGACAAGACTAAATAGCAGGATAACAAAACTCGACACTGTACACCTTTGTCCTTGCCAATCGATGAAAAATTACTGTCGTGCTATACTTTTAATTGAAGCAACCGAACGGCACTAATCATTGGAACAATAATATTTGTAATTTTCAATCAGCAAACCCGGTTTGACCACTGTTCAAGTGCCTTCTTAAAACAGTCTCTCCTAGTACTCAATTTACGGTGTAAATAGTCATCATTTGGTGCTTATAGTGTCTGGTCCTCACCTCTGGTTGGTTATTGACCAAGATCCCCTTGTATTCTTCGTTTAAATGTCACTCTTTTAGAGAAGACTTTTAAAATATCGGTCAGAGTGAGCAATTGCCAAGTAGGGTGGTAGCGCCTCTAGAGACTCATACCTCACACACATTTGAAATGTAACTGTATCACAATGAAATTAGTACTCTACTAAACGTGACAAAAATAACTGACCAGATCTAGGAAATTTATATTGTCTCAAATACTGACAAGCAAACAGCTATTAGAATAACAATTAATTTTAGCAACAATTTCATCTTTCATTTGTACCATAGTCGAAGCAATTGATTCTGAAATTTCTGACTACGAATTGCAATCCTCTGGTGGTTTTCAAAGCTCGAAACCAGTTGTCGATAATGACATTTTCAGGCTATTTCAAAGAGTTTTTGTGTGTGGAACTACACAATTGAATGAGCGCAAGCATACTTTGACGATTCGCAAGAAGGATATGTTATTGAAAATTAGTAACGTCGATGGCACTACACAATCACTGTATGAACCTTAAACCCATTGAATTGGGTTCATTTCCAAAATTGGATATTTCAACCTTTCAAGCACAACCGGCCTGCCTATTATTCACCTTTTGTGCGGATTTTAATGAAAAGGTAACTTCGGTAACCTTCTTTACGAAGCTCATATTCCCGTAGGATCTTTTGTAATTTCTCTCTTCTAGGCATTTCAGTCCGCACTTTACGTTTTTGTAAAACCTGCTTGAAATCGAACCTAATTCATTCGTCTGATTATAGTTTTTAACAGTTGATCAGACCGAATAAAAATACGAATAATTTATTCGTCATTTTCCAGCACGGTGGCTGCCATTATTGCGACAGACGGAATTTGGAGCATGTAACCTATGGTTTAATTAATCACATCCAGGGAGGTGGGTGGGAAGCGTTACGAGTATGGTTTGGGCAACAGTTGTTCGTTGTATATTATAGGCCTATTGACGAGTTGGGCAGGTTTGTACTTTAAAAGTGGGGGTAGTCCTTTAAAGAGGTCAAATATGGTGAGCTACTCATTATTGGCAGAGCTAGATATGGCAAAGTTTGGGTTGTGGCGTCTTATGTTGATTTATTGGGGATTGTTTTGCAAAACCACTAAAAATTGAAGGCCTTTTTGAGCGTTTAAATGTGTGAGTTAGTCAAGTATTGCAAGAGTTTGTGTTTGGAAAACATTCTGTTTGGTGTGGTTACGAAGAAATAAAAAGGCAGGTTTTGTACTTGTCCAAGTATAGGGAGCTAGTTTATAGGGGTGACTATATGGTATGGTGAGCTGTCACCTTCACATTACAGAAATTATTTGATGTAACATACTATTTCCATATATTGAAAATAATGTTGGGAAAAGCAAACAAAAACTATGATACTCTGTGGGGTAACTCGCCATATTAAAACATCATCGGAATAACCTGCCCTAATTTACATGTAAACAGTACACAGGCACAACACACCACAATCACACTTTTTTTTAATTAGCGTAAACTCTTCTAAGCCTCTGAAGGTAACAACGCACCATATTTAAACTCTCAAAATGACTTCCCCCTTCAAGTAAAAACATTTCACTAATCACACAAAGCGCTACAAACATCACAGCGTTTGCTAATATATTCTTCAAATGCGTTAACAACTCCGCGCATTTTAACTCTCCAAAAGATCTCCTACTTTTAAGTATCAAACATTCACAACATGACTGTCCTTCGCTTGATTTTTATTTCCGTCGGTTATTATTTTCTATATATGGTGCTCCTTACATACACATATTTCAGAATCCTCCACTGTGCAAATAACTTTGTCAGGGAACATAGTTTTGCATAATTCTAAAAAACATGTCCTATTCCTTGTATGAATATCTGGTAGCTATGTAGCTATAATGTCTAATGGCGGCGGGCCATGTCTAAGGGACGAACTTTTTATTCGTATTAATAACTCGATCCAACTGACTGTTTAAAAGTGGTTCCCAAAAATAGTTCCAACTAAAATCCGACGACATTTCGTTTTCAGAAAGTGAATGTTTAGAAATGTTAAAAAAAGTTTGAGAGAGGAAATATTTGGCTCTGCCCAAAAGTTGTTGCTTTTTGAAAAAGACAGCTTTAGTATCACGCACGCGCTCCATTTTTTCCAAATTTGAAATTTTCAGCTCAAAATTGGCACTTTGCAGTACTACAGTCTCAAGGTTGAACCAATTGTCAATTTACAATTTCTTTTTCATTCATTGCTTTCTGATAAAATAAAACGTATAGGTAACAATCAACAACAAGACATTTGTTTGAAATTTAATTATTAGTGCTCCAGTAGACGGAGACATATATTTATTAATCTTTTCCCTGGAAATGGCCAGCGCACGTGAGTGTTAAAAAAAGAAAACTTTGCGTTTTCCGGATCCCGAACCCGGCGCCTCCATATGATCCGCAACGGCGCTCTTGCAACTGAACTATCAAGGTAGAGTTGGTAGAGGAGCGATAGATATTAGCATAGGTGTTCGTCCGAAAGGGTGTCCATCGCTTTCCGAGCGGATAGTATCAGAACGGTATATTACATAATTATCACAATTTATATTTATTTTTCCATTTTCCCAACGTATCTCTAGTAGGCAGATTGGGCTAAAATGAACTCCAACGGCAGAGCCAAGTTTTCCTCTCTTCAAACCCATGTTGAAATTATCTAATACATCCAGTCTAAGTGAAGTTAAGGAACGAAATGTCCTCGAATTTTAGAGGGAACTTTTTTTGGGAACCCCTTAAATCTTTAACCCACGTTACAAGCGCTGAACCCTAAATCTGTGAAGCCCACATTGTTCCCATCGCATCATTCTTTCGGCAACCCGTTTCTGAGGGGCGACCTGGTACGTGCCGATGAGGCGAACGCAAATTTTCCTAATATTTGTAAACAAATGAGTCCGTTTGTAGTTCATTTAGCTCTCACAATCGCAAAAACATGAATTTTGTGAACATTTGGAAATGACAATAGAATAATCCAGTTGCTATGGCTTTTACAGAGAGTGCCTAAACGCTGGCTGCCCATATAAGAGTGCACGTGCACAAGAAATTGGGTGGCGATCAATAGAATTTACCCAGCGGTTTGGAAAATGAAAGACTAAATTAATGTACCATGCGTTTAGAACAATATAAAACATCTTTAAAATGCGTAAAGTTCTGGCCCCCTCTAAACATCTAGTTTCAATTTTAATATTTTTATTATGTCAAAGCGAATCCAGGCATTAATAGCGGAACGCTGACGGATCGGCGGGCCCAGAAAATAGCGCTACCCTCCCTTTTGAAACTCCCGGATTGATCTACTCGACAGAAGGGCGTTCCATAAGCCTCCGCATTTAGGCTTCTTTTCAACCAGTTTCGCAAGGTAAACCCTACTTTTATGTCTGTCATTTTGTCTGGTCATGCAGACTTGAATGATTGGAAATATCACTATCAGGAATATAACTATCACAGTGTTCAATTTCTCCATTTGATTTCCACTAACACTTCACCATCATGAAATTACTCATTTTACGCACATGTTAGTAAGTGGATTGACATTAGTTGTTGAATGAGCCATATGTAACTGACTGACTCCGTTTTCAATGGTCAATCTACTCATAATTTTAAAGTGTTAAATCGCTTCTCCCATTTATTGTTACCAGGCACAGAATTAGTTTGCTTTAAGTCGCTCTGAGGGACGGGAGTCTTTTCGTCCTCGAGAATGTAACGGTGAATAGAATTATAATCGGCAAATATCTGGTTGTAGGGGTGCGTATTCGTGACGATATTGATGGAATACTTATGAATACATGGGGGTCCAACACAATACCTTGAGGGAAATCCGCTTAGGACTGGATTCCAGACATGTTTTGGGCGCTCAGCAAACCTCTTCGAGTACAATTTTTTAATGGACTATCAGGTTTTGCTCAATCAGATAATCGAAACAATATAAAAATCAGATCTTCTTCTATCTCTAACAAGCTAGGTATTCTACTAAACTAACTTCCCGATAAGTGATAATACAAAACCTATAGAACGAAATCATATTTTAGTCATTAACTGTCCCTACGGCACCTTACTACCATACGTCTTGTAGGAATTCGACCTTGGAAAACTGATGTGTTCTTCTTTTCTAGCATTTTTTTCAGTTGGAAAAAAGACCTATAGAATTATGTAGACTTTCTTCCTTCACTTTAATTTGTTCCTAAATTCAAATACCTTGACTCTTTCGGATGAATTACTGTAACAGTCTTTAAAGGAGAACGAATCAATTGAGGATTTTTGTTTCTAATATCATGAAAGCTAGGTTTTAATAAGAGCGACGATGTGAACACTACAACAAATGCTTTACTGAAGCCCAGCACTGCTATGTCTGTGGTCCAATGTTTGCTATGATGTGTGGAAGGGTCAAGAAAAGTAGTTATTAGATGCGTATCACATGATCTGGCTTTCTTTCCTGAAGGCATGTGATGCATCAGAGAGGATGTTATGTTGAGATAAGTGCTTCATTGTGGGACTGTCGATGATATTGTCTAGAGGCTTGTAGCAGGCACAGGTCCACGAAATTAATAATAATAATAACATACATTATAATGCGACGGTTACAAATCGCAGAGTGTGACAACGAAAAGTAAAGAAAACAGAAAAATACAGCAAAGATATAAACCTAAGGATACAATTGGCCGAGAATTTGCATAACTGGATTTTTTTGTATATGGGGGCAGATATTTGTCCTTTTTTAAGCTTCGGATAGCCGAATTCCCTATTCGATACTCGGCTACAACAAAGAAATAGTATGCAACATTGAGAGTAAGTTCTCAACAAATGTCACCACCAATGAGACGAATAACATTTTTTTATCTCTTTTTCTTTTTGTTGCATCAAGAAAAAGGCAACTTGGGAGCGCCAACTACACCATGGCTGGTGAAGTTTCTAATGATAAATATCTGGGAGTGATCCTTAAAAATAATCTTAAAATCAAGCTAGGATCTTTAATATTAATTTAATCTTAAATCGAGCCATGGATCGTTCAAAGCGGGGTCTATTCAATTTGTTATGTAATGTTCAATTGTAATGTCCTTTCGAGGTATGCACACACACACACAATGCAAACGTATTCAAGTCATGTTAGGATCATTTTCGTGATGTGATGTATGTTTATTAATCTTTCCCCGGAGATTTTTTTCTGTTTTGTTTACCTTTCGTTTTCGTTTTCATATTCTGCGCTTTGTAACCGTCGCATTATAAATGTATTTTATTATTATTATTATTAATTTCGTGAACCTGTCGTTAAAACCTAGCTTTGATGATATTAGAATCACAAAAATTCCTCAATTAGATTAGTTCGTTCTTAAAGACACTATTAGTGATTCACCCGAAAGAGTCAAGGTATTTGAAATATGAAGGAACAGTTTAAAAGTGAACGATAAGTCTATATAATTCTCATAATCATTGAATCATTATCATTGAATCAGGACGTGCAGGATATTTGAATAACTAAAAGAGGCGCGAATTTTCTGTTAATCCTGACATTTTACAACTTGATACATGAAGAAAAATTGTTAAGTGTGCCATAGTAAGTCAATAACTGATTGGAGTCTACTCCTTGTACTCTGTTACGCTTTCTGTGCTTTGTTACTTAAAGTATGAACTACTAGTACCAAAGACTATTGCAGTTCTTCTAGAGTGTCATTTATGACATACCTAACGAAAATAAGCATTTTGACCACAGAATAATATTGAAAATAATAAAAAACAATCAACAAAAAAAAAACCACAAAAAAAAAACAAAACAAAAAAAACAAAACAAAACAAACAAAACAAACAAAAGAAAAGCATTTCAAAACTACTAAGGGTAAAAACTAAGGTAAATATTGCAGTAAATAAGTTTTTTTTTTTTTTTTTTTTAATATTAATTTAATCTTAAATCGAGCCATGGATCGTTCAAAGCGGGGTCTATTCAATTTGTTATGTAATGTTCAATGGTAATGTCCTTTCGAGGTATGCACACACACATACAATGCAAACGTATTCAAGTCATGTTAGGATCATTTTCGTGATGTGATGTATGTTTATTAATCTTTCCCCGGAGATTTTTTTTTGTTTTGTTTACCTTTCGTTTTCATATTCTGCGCTTTGTAACCGTCGCATTATAAATGTATTTTATTATTATTATTAATTTCGTGAACCTGTCGTTAAAACCTAGCTGTGATGATATTAGAATCACAAAAATTCCTCAATTAGATTAGTTCGTTCTTAAAGAGGCGCGAATTTTCTGTTAATCCTGACATTTTACAACTTGATACCTGAAGAAAAATTGTTAAGTGTGCCATAGTAAGTCAATAACTGATTGGAGTCTACTCCTTGTACTCTGTTACGCTTTCTGTGCTTTGTTACTTAAAGTATGAACTACTAGTACCAAAGACTATTGCAGTTCTTCTAGAGTGTCATTTATGGCATACCTAACGAAAATAAGCATTTTGACCACAGAATAATATTGAATATAATAAAAAACAATCAACAAAAAAAACAAAACAAAACAACAAAAAAAACAAAACAAAAACAAAACAAAAGAAAAGCATTTCAAAACTACTAAGGGTAAAAACTAAGGTAAATATTGCAGTAAATAAGGAACATTAGCTAATTGCTTGATCGACTTTGGTAAAAATAAGGAACAATGGGCTGTCGTGCGTAAAAAAGTAAAGCGAAACACTGCTGAAACTATGCTTTAGATCCAAGATGGCTTAAAGATTGGAGGTCAGAAACGTTTAAAGGGGGATGGCCCGATATGAGGATATAAAGTTTTCATCTTGATAGACTGGCCTTCACTTCAAAACCTCATCTGTAAAGTTTCGCGACGATATTTCAATCCGTTTTGATGCGAGAGCTAAACACGTGATTTTATAAGCCCCATAGAGTACTGTGTAAAATTAATATTGGTCGACCAAAATGTCGCATATTTTCGCTCATATCTTCCAAACCAAACATCCTTTGGCTCTAAGATTTCACAGGGTAAATGAGAAAAATAGTAGCTTTCTTCTGATACCAAAATGTTGACCACTCCCGGTAAAATCTGGGGCTTCTGGGGACGAGGCTATTAGCGATCGGCCATTAGTATAAATTAGTACAAAAACAAAATGTAATTAACCAAAAGTTTTGCGCAGTGAAAAGGTATCCACCGTTAAGATAACATGCTAATTAGCAGCATGTTTAAAATACCAAAATGAGTTTGAAGAAAAATGTTAAAAAGTGCGCTGATTATGCCTCAGAATAAATAAACATTGCTAGTAATAATCTCACAGCATAGCAGCATGGCGTAATCACATTATATACTAACCAGTTTTACCTTTAAAGCGGTTACCTTTAAAGTGTTTAATTGTGAAGAGTGGGGTGCGTGTACTGTGTAGGTGAACGTGGTGGAAAGAAACAGAGAAAGATAGAGAGGAGAGCGAAAAAAGAGGAAAGAACATATCTGATCAGCCTTTGCTGTCTGTAAGGCGATTATTTGATTGATTGCAAGGCGTTCATCACATTCATAGATGTTTCAGTCATGGATAGATACAATAGCACAAGTCTTGCCAAAACGCGTTAGATCAACATAATCTCTACACTGTTAAATTGATGGCCATCATGATTGATGAAATTTAAACCAAATCATGAACTGTAAGTTGATACTGTGGTTAGTGTGTTACCCAATAGGGTTGAACTCCGTGATATTGCAACAGATTGGAGTCCCTGCATGACTACACAATGGAAAGCCGTATTAGAGAAAGAGCTAGAAAGGTGATGGTCTATCTAGCAAAATTAACTTTCGCAAGCTCGACCGGGTCAACTTGGAAGCCTAGGAAAATTATGACCTCTAAATAATCAGCCTAAATTAACATGTTTCATGGTTTAATACAAATTTACATTACATGGGCAATTCTTGATTATTTCCCAAGGGCACACCTTTCAGGTATTTAAGTTCTACACCCTGTGTCAGAACAAACTGGTGTAATAAGAAAATAAACCAACATATTTTCCACGAATAAAGACGATGTTTTCAATGTTTTTTTATGTCATCTCACTTGCTATTGCAATTCCCAACCTACAGAGTGTCTCGATGAAATGCTAACCTCTTATAGTAGATTCAACCCATCGTGTCAACTCTAATACCTTTCCAAAGGTATTGGTAATGAATGATGGGTGTGCAGTGGATGGAAATTAAAATTTAACACTAAATCTATTGAAAAATGTAGTCCGATAGCTGAGAAAAATCCATTCTGTGCTTAATAAAACATTTACGTATTTATAGCTACATTAACTCTAAAAACATTCGGACTAATCGTATTTGCTTAAATGGTATTCAATGTAACAGATGAGTTGAATGTTATTGACTTTTGAGCGCCTATGTTTTGGATAGGAAGGAACACAAAAGCATTTGAACTCTCTATGTGAACATGAAAGGCCAGATCTTAGGTGAATCGGGCCACATTTCTTCCTCCTCAATCGACGTTGTCCAAAACTTTTCCTCCGGTGAGACGATGAGTTGAATCTATTATAGTCGGCACAATAACATTTAAATGGATGCGAAGAAAAATCATGTGTAAGATTCACAAAGTTCACTTAATTTTCACCTTCGAGTAATTTTGGTTGTTGCGCTTCTTTGGGTTTGAAAAGAATAACTCTTATGTAGTGGTGATATTTCTGCCGTACAAGTTTAGTATTGACTGGTCCTTGCAAAGAACTTTGATATTATTAGGAAAAAAGCTCAAACTCGTGGGTAATTGATAGCCTTAAAAATCTTCATGTTTTAATTACCAGCAATTGCTTATTTCCGTATCTCTCACACGACAAAGCAAAGAGGACACGCAAAGAGGCACACGTTGGGCATGGTATATAATAATAAATAATAATAATAACAATAATAATAATAATAGTAGTAGTAATAATAATAATAGTAATATTACTTAAGCTCCTTATGAAATACAAAAAAAACCACACAACTAAAACAGAGTAAGTCAGGAATGACAAATGGGCTACTCAGCCCAAAAACGTCATCAGTGCATGTCTCTCCATGGCACAACATACAATAATATATTATGAGTAGGCATAAAACTAAGATGTGAAAAGAAGACAGGCAATGCTGGTATTAACTTGCGAGAAAATACTATTTACAATGAAACTTGTATTTGGGCAGAGAGCTGTAGAAATGTGTCTTGAGAGATAAGACGTCGGTCAAAAACGTGCATGGAAGATGACCCATTTATCTATCTAAAATTAAAACAAAAACGATTACCTAATAACTTTTATTATTATTTTGTAGATCATTCAGTGTTCAGACACTGCTTTCCAATGATGCCCAGAGATCCAGGACGAATTGGGACAGCCAGGGGTTTTCAACCTACTCTTATCGAAACTGGCTGCGATTACATATACAGGCGTGATTCCGAAGGACGAGGTATTATCAGGGTTCGTTTGCCCAATTCCAAATGAACCACGTGGAGAGGGAATTCCAGTTCTAATCAATAGTTTTTACAAATCAAATCCAGACCTTGGTACCTAATTAAATTCCAGCAAGTGGCCCCGTCGGGGCTCGAACCGGGGACCTTCTGCACCAAAAGCGAATACCCTAACCAGTGGGCCACGCTCTCCTACAAAACAAGTTTTCAATCTTCTCACCTCCAAGGTTGCAGTCCAGAGACGGCACCTCTACGCGTGAGTAACGCAGACAGAGATGACTAGGCGATACTGTAGACTTTTCGGCTGCTTTTGACACACTAAACTGCCATGATTTGTGTTAATTACATCCCTGGAGAAGCAATTTGAAATCACTGACAAGGCACTTAAATGGTTTGCATCCTTGGAAACCGCCAGCAATCCAATGTCATTGACAACGCAATTTCTGACGCGCTTGCTATGGACTATGGCGTACCACAGGGATCAGTAGCTGGACATGTTATATCTACGATGTTTAGCGTTCCGATCGAAGTCACAACGTCTTTCAATGAAATTCAGTGTATGACTTATGCAGATGATACACAACTGCATATCACTATGAAATCCTCAAACAGAGACGCTATCTTCCAAAACTTGAACAGTGTTGCTATAAAAGCATGGACAGTATGCAACAACCTTCAGAACACTGACATCATATTACCTGTGCTTGTTTCTACAGTCAATACCTCTCTGTCTTCAGGATCATTTCCATCAGTGTTAAAAGAAGCAATTGTTACTCCACTTCTGAAGAAACCTGGTTTAGACTGTAATAACTTGAAGAACTACAGACCACTTTCAAATACTGCATTTTTATCAAAGCTCATTGAAATATCTGCTTTATGTAGTGTCAGTAACCATGTTAAGCATAATAACTTTTTTCAAGTGTATCAATCAGCCTAAAGGTCTGGCCACAGCAGGGAGACGGCCTTTTGAGGGTCAAGAGTAACATTTTAAGTGCCATTGACAATCGGAAGGCCGTTTTCTTGGTGTTGCTTAACCTGTCAGCGGCTTTTGACACAATAGATCATGATCGCCTCCTTTACAGGTTGTCTGATATTTTGGTATCACTGCTAATGTTCGTAACTGTTTTTTTTATCTTATCTCCACAACCGTGAACTCTCTGATCCTCAGATTCAAGATTTTGGGCTTCCCCAAGGATCTGTCATTGGTCCTCAAGGTTTTTCATTCTATACTCACCCTGTTGCAAACATCATTCAGAATTATGAGAATATCAGATATCATTGTTATGCTGACGACCCAGTTGTACATATCATTCGACCCACGCAGTCAAAATGAAATTGATAAAGCTCTTCAAATAATCCCAAACTATAATCTCATATCAAAGCCTGGATGGATAAGAATATGCTCCAACTGAATCAATCACAGACAGAGTTCTGTATTCTATCAAGCTCATATTTCAGAGACAGACTTCAGGCAATAACTTTGAACATTGGGTCTGATGTAATTACACCAGCATCAACCATAAGAAACCTGGGTGTTGTCTTTGACAGATCAATGGGCATGTCAAATCATGTCTCTTCTATATGTATATAGTTCTACAAGTGCGTACCTTCGCAATCTGTCTCGGATTACAGCCTGTCGCAAAAACAGTGGTACAATCAGAAAAAAAAATGGTTAAATATGAAATTCCAAAATAAGTCATTCTTACTTGGCATAATATTAAAGAATAAAGACCAGACTTTCCATTGGTGTTTGTTTCATCTTATTTGCTTTTGTCATCCAGAGATATAATCAATTTTGTGCGATACACCAAATCGATTTTGTTCCACTTTTATGCATGGGCAGAGTTGTTTCGCGCGGTTATGCCATGCTGTCCTGAAGCTTACAAAATATATTGCAACTTGACAAAAGAACAAAAACACAGATTAAAGTAAACAAAGGAAGTCTAGTTTTATTGACACAAGTTTTAATAGTCAACATAATCAGTTCAATGATAAATATCTTTTCATAAATAATAAACAATACACATATTTATTACACGTCAATGAAATGGAGCTTTGATATTATTACAAAATTGGTATCTGTTGAAATCATGCCAGACGAAAAGTAATTGCAATCAAAATAAACACTCCAAATCCAAAGAATTGGTTAAAAAATATTGCACCATCTTTGTGCATTTACTCATTGTTGAAGTCATTAAAAATTTAAATTTGGAAGCAAAGTATCAAGGTGTTGGTAGGAATTTGCGTTTCATGATACTTCAAGATCATAAAAACTCTCTCCTCCAGGTTGCTGTACGCTCATGGTTCTCTTCTAACAAACACCAGTATGTCGAATGTTATTCACCTTTATCTTAAAGCCAGAACTTACTGATCATATATTACACCATTACGTAACTGTTTTCGTATCATTTAGAGTTTCTTTATGAAGTTAATCCCCTTTTAAAGAATTTCATATCTGTTCAAATGTGAATAACTTATGTTTTACTAATTCTTTCACCGTTTTCACTCAACCAGAAAGTGGCGCAAACTCGATTTTTGTGTTTTGCAGTAAACTGGAGTTATCTTGATTGAACCAAGCAAATGAGATGAAACAAAAATATTGGAAAGGCTGGTCTTTTCTCTTTAATATGACGTACAAAACAACTTACTTATGTTGAGATACAATATTGAAAAAAAAATCGCTTTTTGATTGTACCATTTTTGAGACAGGCTGTAGAATGTTTCTCAGCCAGGATACTTGTCACAATGCTGTGCGTGCCATCATCATTTCCAGACTCGATTATGCCAATTTACTTTTATTTGGCATTACCTCTGTTATATTAGCCTCCATTTGTGATTAAAATAAAAATATCATTGTGTGTTATATCTCAATTTTATTTGAGAAAAGATTTCTCACGGGCAAAGTACTTTGTTGGGCCATGCCCAAAGTACTATATTGAGATCACACCTGTTGTTTACATTTGGATAGATTGCACAAGAGGGGAAATGGGAATTCCCCAAGATGTAAATTTAGAAACTGAGTCAACTTGCTTATGCATTGAGATCAAAACATATTGCAAATTTGGGGGTTCCCCATGAAGTTATAATTGGGAGGTGATGCAATGCAGATGATGTAATTTATGTGGAATCTGATTTGACAGTGCAAGGTTATGTTTATGCATGATGATGCTCTAATGATTATTATTAGGATAGGGGAATCTAGCTGTGAGTAGTTATATACTTGTCACTGGAAGGACCCAGGGCCAGCCAGTTGTTCAGTTGTGGATCTCAGTATGAGGCCAGGGCAGTACATAGTATCAGGATCAATTGATATTTTCCACAGGAGCTGCATATGTGCAAGCTAGTTTTCCGCTGTCATCGTCGAGGCCAAGAGAGCTTCAGTATTTGGTATAAAAAAGGATTCCAGTTGGTGTTCCTAAAAGTGGACATTTAATTACTACAGACGGATATTAGGTGGTGGTACTTGGATGGTGCTGCAGTCATGCAGAGAATTAGTTTCGTCGAGGGAAAACCCCGTCGTCTTGAACTGCTGGACAAAATTACCTTCAAGACTCCTTCCTATGGATATTGTTAACCTTGGAGGGCATATCATCGCTGTGAGGACATATCATCGTTGGACTGCAACGCTTATAATTCTGGACATTATTGGACTCTAATAAGTATAATATAACTAAAATCTTTAAATGTAATCCATGTAATCTTGTTTTGGACATTCTTTTGGACATTCTTCATTAAATCTGTGTTATTATATAAAATTCAGATCACTTGTGCACAAGGCTCATTTATTTGTGTTTGAAAGGTATTTCTGACCTCTGACATCCATGCGACCTCATAACAGAATTGGGGGCTCGTCTTCGGGAATTCAATTGAGATAAATTTGAGCCTTATTGTTCAGAATTTACATATTAAAAGTGTGATTAATATTGTAAACATTTTGGCATACAATATTTGTGTGTATTACATGTACTATCGTTATAGATTGGTTCAAGTTAAAATTGTGTACAGCCACAGCGGAAGAGTTTATTGGGCAAATAACTTGGATGTTTTGATGTAGGATGAGTCATCATTATATACATTGCCTTTGTCTTGCTAGCATTCATTCTCAATCCAACTTTCATGGCAGAGGCTTCTACGCTACCAGGTGAAGAAATTCTTCGGCATCCTTCAGGCAGTTGGTTAGGAGTGCGATGTCATCCGCATAATCCAGGTCTGTAATGGTTTGCGGGCCTATTCTCCTGCTCCTTCTCGGTTTAAGTATGAACCCAAGTTGCTCTTCCTTGCCATTTAGAGCCCTCCTCGTGACATAATCCAAGACAATGATAAATAAAAAAAGAGAGCTTGTAGTGACGCCTGCTGGTACGACGAACTCCTCAGTAAACTCGTCTGAGAGGGGATGCGCCGGGAGCATTGGTATTTGTGTTGGTACAGTTCCACTAGCTTAGTGCATTTTGCCTCGGTGTATGGTGTCAAACGCCTTTTTAAAGTCAATAAACCTCAAAGCTGCACTCAAATTGTTGTTCTTAATCTCCTCAATTATCCTCCTTAGTGCAAGAATCTGAGAACTGGTAGACCTCCCTGGACGAAAACCATTTTGGTTGTATTCGCAGAACAGGGTCTAGAAAGGGGCGAATTCTATTTAGCAGCAGTCTGTTTAAGTCTTAGCCACTACAGATGACAAGCTAATTCCCCTCCAGGAGCATATTCAAATATGCTCTGAAGCATATTTGACTTAAAATGTTTATCCAGATTATTTACGTCCCAGGAGCATATTTGAATATGGTCCTCGAGCATATTTGATTTATAATATTTTTCCATATTATTTATGCTCCAGGAGCATATGTTCCAGGAACATATGCTTCTGGAGAATTATTTCGGGCCAAAATCTTATAAAAGCTTAAAGAAGTGTATTTGTTCTCAACCTAGGCTTACTCATAACAACCAACTCTATTTTCACAGTAAGTTGGAAAAACGCCCTCAATGTTTAACATCGCCATGCTTTGTCGTATTATATGGTAATTTTTGAATAATATCCAAACAATTACTACGTGATTTATCTTCTTGCTTTTATACTTAAAACTTATGAAACCATTGAAAAAGGTCATTTAAAAACAGAACATGATCCTGAATTAGCTATGTTCAGTATATTACTTTTGTTATTCCTTAAAAATTAGTATGTCAAATATCCTTTGGGAAATTTCAAAATTCTTTTCACAACATGAATCCAAAATTAAGCAGTAATCAATAATATGCCGCCAAACCCAATTTAAAGTTTTTTTTTTTTTTTTTTTTTTCGGTGAAATCGTACTACTAATAAAGGTTTCCGAGTTCTTAAAGATTGTCGTTTTCTTACAAGTAGAATTGTGAGGGTTCAACAGATAAAAAAATCCAGGATCCTGTTTAAAGATTTAAGAGCGTATGCTGTCTGACGACTCTAAGTATGTTATGTGGCTTGGTCACAAGTGATTCAAGCGTATCGTAAGTAAAATCGGTGTATGGGTTACCTTCATGCTTAGGCTTACCCTGTTAGATGTTATTGGGTTTTAAGATAAGGCCACAATCGATGTGTTATAAAAACATGACATCCTTTGAATACATCACCCACACATTATTATTATTAAATGAAATACATTTCCTTTTCATATTCTATATAAATTCTACATAGCCATTCTTTTTTAAAGCCAAGTAAAGTGGAATCAATACAAAGAGTAGAGGGAATAAATGGTTAAAATTAATGATATATTTTAAAACACTATATTTTAGAGCGCTTGTCTCTACTTGTTGAATTGTACTCATACAGAAGAAAAACTTTTCGAAATGTTGATTTTTCCATCGAAGATGGTATAAACTCGGAGTGGATAAAAGCCACAACATTACAAGTTACCCTAGCATATGTGCAGCAAGCAAATGATTGGCAGAATATCACAGTCATGCACAGAGTTGGGTGGTTGTCTCATGTAGCAGTACAAAGTCCTCTGGTTCCCATTATTTTAAGAATTATAAAGACATGGCATATGCCTACTAGGAAATTGATTTTCATTTCCTAAGCAGCTAGAAACAATGAAAGCCCACCCATCACAGTGGATAACTTCTCATTGACATGTAATGGATGATGGTCTTGAGAGTACCATTATGTATACAATGTCCAGATAACAAGCGTTGATTTAAAACATGTTTCCTTTAACACTTTTTTTTTTTTTTTTTTTTATAATATTTTCCCATATTATTTATGCTCCAGGAGCATATGTTCCAGGAACATATGCTTCAGGAGAATTATTTCGGGCCAAAATCTTATAAAAGCTTAAAGAAGTGTATTTATTCTCAACCTAGGCTTACTCATAACAACCAACTCAATTTTCACAGTAAGTTGGAAAAACGCCCTCAATGTTTAACATCGCCATGCTTTGTCGTATTATATGGTAATTTTTGAATAATATCCAAACAATTACTACGTGATTTATCTTCTTGCTTTTATACTTAAAACTTATGAAACCATTGAAAAAGGTCATTTAAAAACAGAACATGATCCTGAATTAGCTATGTTCAGTATATTACTTTTGTTATTCCTTAAAAATTAGTATGTCAAATATCCTTTGGGAAATTTCAAAATTCTTTTCACAACATGAATCCAAAATTAAGCAGTAATCAATAATATGCCGCCAAACCCAATTTAAAGTAACACATTAAATTGTCCAAAGGTATACTCGGTGAAATCGTACTACTAATAAAGGTTTCCGAGTTCTTAAAGATTGTCGTTTTCTTACAAGTAGAATTGTGAGGGTTCAACAGATAAAAAAATCCAGGATCCTGTTTAAACATTTAAGAGCGTATGCTGTCTGACGACTCTAAGTATGTTATGTGGCTTGGTCACAAGTGATTCAAGCGTATCGTAGGTAAAATCGGTGTACGGGTTATACCTTAATGCTTAGGCTTACCCCATTAGATTTTATTGGGTTTTAAGATAAGGCAACAATCGATGTGTTATAAAAACATGCAATCCTTTGAATCCATCACCCACACATTATTATTATTAAATGAAATCCATTTCCTTTTCATATTCTATAGTATAAATTCTGCATAGCTATTCTTTTTTAAAGCCAAGCAAAGTGGAATCAATACAAAGAGTAGAGGGAATAAATGGTTAAAACTAATGATATATTTTAAAACACTATATTTTAGAGCGCTGGTCTCCACTTGTTGAAATTGTACTCATACAGAAGAAAAACTTTTCGAAATGTTGATTTTTCCATCGAAGATGGTATAAACTCCCTAGGTTGGTCGTTTGTATAGATTTTGAACACAAGCATATCACAATATGCTTTAAAGCAGCACAGGCACAATTATCTTGCAAAAATTAAAAAAAAAAAAAAAAAAAAAAAAAAGAACAGTCCTGTTTGCCAGCAAGGGATGCCTCGGATAAGCTCATTCCCAGCTGCATGTCCTTGTAATTTTCCAGGATCTTATGGAGTAGGCAATCTGTGATTAACAGTGTCGTATGCTGTTGATAGGTCGACGATCACAGCTCCGGTTACCATACCTCTCTCGAAACCACCCTCAATTTTTGAGTTAGGTTGAGTTCTTGGCTTGTTGTTGATTTGCCCTGGCCTGAAACCTGCTTGTTCTGGTATTGAGATGTTGCGGCTATCACCGGTTGCATACGATGTGAGCAGGAGGCGTTCAAAGAGCTTGTAGGATGGCTAAGGAGTGAATAGGTCTGTAGCTCTTGGGTTGGATGGATCTTTCCCATGCTTTAGGAAGTGCCATAACATGTGCTTTCCTCCAGATCTTTTTGGGAACCTGTGGGAAATAAGGCAGCATTGTAGAGCTCAAGAAGCCATTCCTGTTTCACTGGCCAAGATTTCTTAGTTTGCTCAGTAGAGAGGTGTCAATGCCTACTGCTTTTCCTGGTTGAATTTTAGCATCCCAGATTCCAATTCGTCCATGTGGAAAGGGCGAGGTTGAAACCAGGGTCACCATTATACCTCTTATGGGTCGAGTTTGATCTTCTTGGGTTTTCTGGCTGCACTTGCCATTTAAAAGCAGTTGGTGGGCAACTTTGGTTGGGTGTGACTTTGGCTGCTCTGTGGAGGTTCTGTTGGACCCCTCAGTAGGCTTTCGTATGGTAGACCATGCTGATCTTTGCTGTATGGGTCATCGGTGGATCCACTTAAATGTGCCAGTTTTGATCTTTTCCTGGGATATCCTTCCCGAACTGTCACTCACCTTTAGGCAGTTGTGTCCGCTGAAAAGGGATCAGCTTCAAACATTTTGATATACTCTTGATATTATCTAGCAAATTCCTTGGAAAGGCCTTGTATTTATTCCGTCCTACAGCCCTTGGTATGGATCTCCAGGCAGTCTTGTTTCCTAGTTGGGCAATTTGTCATAGTTATTGGGGTTTGTGGACAATCTTTCTTCACGTTCTGATCCCGGTCATCAGTGAATCCTTGCCAGTCCTCCTGCTTCCTTTAGTTTAAGAGCGCGCTTAAAAGGCACTTTGTTTGGTCTTACTGGCGCATTGAACTTGGGATACGATTGGTCGATGTTGAGTTTGTAGAACAGGATCCAGAACAATCTGGCTACAAAGGTTAGAGATGTTTGTGCTAACAATAGCTAGATCAGGGGTGTAACTCCGGTCTTCCCAGGGCACTTTGAAATGATGGCGGGAGCTTAAAGTCGTGAATGAGACGTAGATATTGACTCTCTATCCATTCTTCTACGCTTGTCCCGTCCTTGGTTAGTTTTCATTGTAGCCCCCCAGTTGGTACTATGGCGTTTGAGTCCCATGGGAAGAAATGAGGTTTGGTGGAAGTTCCCAGGGTTTAAGAAATTTATAAAGACATGGTATAATGCCTACCTAGGAAATTGATTTTCATTTCCTCTGCAGCTAGAAAACAAAACCTTTGATTGGATGACAGCCGCCCATCATAAACACCTTCTTCCAAGTATGATTACCAATGAAGAGCGCCGCTCATGACTCTCATTCCTGATGGTGACGTCTATTGTGATACAGCCTGGGGGTTCGGGAAATTCTGGCAATGTGTGTTCAGCGCGTTTTGAAGAGACTTTTTTGAAGACCTCAGGTGATCGAATTATATGCGCAATAGTAAGTTGGAAATCCGGTAATGTCTCGGCTATCGGAAGCTGAACAACCGCATTTAAATAAGACTGTTCCTTTGGTGAGTGTTGGTGTGGGTATTTTGGTTAGTACGTTGCGCATGAGTCAATCCCGGAAAGGTGTGGTAGGGTTGACATGAAAAGTACTCATAAATAATCGGTAGATTAAGTGCGCGCGATATAATGAGACTAGTGAGATGTACTACTATCTGTGTCGGTATTACTTAGATGCAGTCCTGACCCCACAGTGTCATCATTGGGCCAAGGTGACATTTACGCTTACTAAGGTGACAATGCAAATAAGCATGGCTATTTTCCGGCAGTGGAACCAAGTTTGAAATGGGAAATGCAATGGGAGTATTGATTGCTGTCATAATTATATGCGCGGAACCGTGTTTTGATTAAGAAGGGTCAGTTGCGGCGCGGTCAAGCATGGTTTGCATGACACGTACAATGTACACACATTTACTGCATTCGGTTGTGTGTATATTGCAACGCGGTGCATTTGAACTTAGGTCAGTCAGGAATGTACTACACATGCGCGAATTGCCGTCGGTGACTAGCGTCGGTGACTAGTCACTATAATCTTTTATCACTGTTAAAAAAATTTCCGTAAATTTACGGAAATTTCTGGCAGCAGTATTTCCAGACATTTTTAGGGTAAATTTACAGAAATTTCTGTCAATTAACGGAACTTTGACAGTAATTTTACAGAAATTTGTCTCATATTATGGAAAAAATGTGTATTTTAACAGAATTTTTCCGTAATTTAAAATTACGGAACCAAAAAAAAAAGTCCGGAAATATTGTTGCCAGAAATTTTTGAAATATTTCCGTAAATTAACATTTTTTATGTTTTTTTTTATTGTTATTGTTTTCTTAAACAGATTTTCCGTAAATTTACGGAAAATCTGTTTTCTTAATTTACGGAAATTTTTAACAGTGTACAGGCTTCAATAGAGAGGTTTGTTTGTACCCATCACAGTGGATAACGTCTCAGTTCATTGACATATAATGGATGATCTAACCCATGGTCTTGAGAGTACCATTATGTATACAATGCCCAGATAACAAGCGTTGATTTAAAACCTGTTTCCTTCAAGTTTGAAGTTTGTAATCTCGGTGCAATGGGCTGTGGTTAAAATATTTAGGATCTATTTGATTGATTAACTACCCACAATGTTCAACATTGCTGAACAGTCATAACAATTTGTAGGCTATGGAAATCCTTGTGACAACTCTAGTTGACTGAAATGCTTGTTCACTTACTCTTTTACCAAGAAATAACGCAGCTCAGACTGTAAAAATGAAACAAAATGAAATACTAACACTTTCATGAGATATGTGAATGAATGATAAACAGGGGACAGGCTTGTTTCTTGGAAATTGGGGCAAATTAGCCAAAGTACATGTGAAAGTGCCTTGGAAATGGATATTGGTGTAAGGCTGGTGTTTCCAAACCAGGGGCATTCGGTGACAAGGACTGCAAAAATAGGGGTCTTTGGGTGTATTTCAAAATTAAAGGTTGATACATGAGTATGGTTGATGCATGACATATACTGTGGTTATATAATCTCTCTAATACGAGAGGGGTTTCCTTTGATCTCAAGTATTTAAACTAACATATTAAGCACTAACATCCTCGCTAAGCGACGGTTGTCTTTTTAAAAGACTATTCTTGTTTTTATTTGTATTGTTTCTTCCATTGGATGTTGAGTCATATTCTCTTATTTGTTTGCATTAACACTTTGGGAATGAAAATGTGAAACAACATCTTTAGCCTGTGTTAACTTTTAAAAACTAAAGATTTTCAATATTTGAGTTTCCAGCAGACCTTCCTTCAAACAAACGTTCTGTCCCTGTCAATCCCTCTTCTGTCCCCTTTCTCTCTATTATCATCGTCCCCTTTCTCTCTTCTCTTTGGGAGGGGGGTTCTCTATTCTCATCTCCTGCTCCTCTCTATCTATCTCTCCCGCTCTCCGTTTTTTCCATCTCCTCTCGCGGGTCGTTATTTTCCCTTTTAACTTAGGGCAACTTCGACAACAGAACGGCTATTATATTTCCAGTGCTTAGCTTCCCTGGAGGCAAAGGTCGGTCTGTGGCAACAAGTCACTGACTTGATGTACACTGTGACCTATTGAATGTCAATGGTGCTTCTTCCTCTAAGCTATGAAACACACTCTATAGGAAAATAATTACTGATATGCGTAATTGGTGAAATCCATGGCGATTTAAGCTCATGTTTGAAATCATAACCGAAACAAAAGACAACGAAAATTGGTCATCAATATTACAATATGTTATCATGCACATTAAAAAAATTGACCTTTTGTTTCAAATGAAGGTTTTACTCTATAGGGGGAGGTTGCGTTTCTATTTGTGTATACAGCCTATTTCACATTCCCCTTTTTATCAAATTCAGAACTCTTTGATAAACCATTTTTGAAGACTTGAATGGCCGTCGTCGTAACATTGCGTTCTTCCGCATGCAGGCGGCGGGGCTACGTCATCCACTGATGTGAAGACCCAAATTACATTTTGTGCTAGTTCCGAGTCACAATATGGCCCAATGTTATGCATGCACGACCTGCCTGGATAATACACGTCTCACGTTGATTCGATTTCATCTAATTCTCTGTTGTATAAAATACAACTACTCGATAAACAATTTTGGAAAAATCTATTTTTCCTACCCACAGACCACCCCAGACATACATACACACACACACAGGCCAAACAACACACACATGAGGTATGGGCATAGGGACGTTGAATAATGGCGATGATGAGTTTGGCATATGACTTTTTCTTGTTTCATTTTTTATTTAGTTTAAATTCAAGTTTTCGGAACCTTGTTTATTTATTCCTAGTTATCAAAAATTCAGAATTGATTATTGCTATTACAATTGTACAGAAGTGTAGTAACATTCACTACATATGTTACTATGTCTAAAAAGAATTACATTATATACTCGTAATATCGTTACATATGCTTACATTACGTGTAAAAGAATTAATTATTAATACTCTAATCGTTTACTATGCTTACATTACGTGTAAAAGAAATACATTGATCTCTACTCATATCACACATGCTTAATCACGAGGGGGTGTAAAAGATTACATTATGATCCTCTAGCATTACATATGCTTACATCACGTGTAAAAGAATTAAACTATGAATATCTAACTTACATATGCTTACATCACGTGTAAAAGAATTACTTATGTATCTATAATCATTCCATATGCTTCATCACGTGTAAAGAATTCATTATGATACTCTAATCATTACATATGCTTACATATGATAAAGAATTACATTAATGATACTCTAAATCATTACATATGCTTACATCACGTGAAAAAGAATTACATTATACTCACTCTAATCATTACATTGCTTTACAATCACGTGTAAAGATTACATTTATGTACTCTAATCATTACTATGCTTACATCACGTGTAAAAGAATTACATTTGATACGCTAATCATTACATATGCTTACATCACGTGTAAAAGATTACATTATGATACTCTAATCATTACATATGCTTACATCATGTGAACTAAATATACATTATGATACTCTAATCATTACATATTCCTTACCTCACGTGTAAAATAAATTACATTATGATACTCTAATCCATTACATAATGCTTACATCACGTGTAAAAAGAAATTACATTCTGATACTCTAATCATTACATATGCTTACATCACGTGTAAAAGAATTACATTATGATAATCTAAACATTACATATGCTTACATCATGTCTAAAACAATTACATTATGCTTCATGTAAAAAGTTTTCAGTATATATTACCGCTACTCTTATTTTTCTCAAAAAGCCTTACCGTAAATTGCCCAACGAAAAGAAACGGGCAATTATGACCATGTAACCATACACGCTGTTTACGTTTGATTCGGTTTCAACAGATTTCTGTTATAAATACTCGTTACACAACAATTTTTTTTGGCAGTGGCATGACATCATCGCAGCGTTGAGAAAACAGTATAATAACACCAGCCATGAGTAATGCAATAGTATTAATATGGTACGCTCCACGTATCAAATCATGGCGAGTTTCATGCGCTGTATATCGAGTTTACCCCGCTATATGTCGAGTTTACAGCGCTGCCTATCCAGTTTGAACTCTATGTGCCGAGTTTCATAAATTTTTTTTTTTTTTTTTTTTTAAAACAATTACATTATGCTTCATGTAAAAAGTTTTCAGTATATATTACCGCTACTCTTATTTTTCTCAAAAAGCCTTACCGTAAATTGCCCAACGAAAAGAAACGGGCAATTATGACCATGTAACCGTACACGCTGTTTACGTTTGATTCGGTTTCAACAGATTTCTGTTATAAATACAAGTACTCGTTACACAACAATTTTTTTTGGCAGTGGCATGACATCATCGCAGCGTTGAGAAAACAGTATAATAACACCAGCCATGAGTAATGCAATAGTATTAATCATTCATTCATATGCACCACAACCCTTGAAACAACATAATTTAGGCAAGCGGCAAACTTTAACATTTCAAAGTGGACCATCAAAATGACAATTCGGACCGTCAACATCATAAAGCGGACCTTTGTCATTTTTTAGGGGTGCGTTGCACCCCCCCTGGCTACGGCCCTGCTTACATCATGTGTAAAAGAATTACATTATGATACCATGATCACTACATAATGTGTGTTTACATCATGTGTAAAAGAATTACATTATGATACCATAATCACTACATAATGTGTATGCTTACATCATGAGTAAAAGATTTACACATTTCGATACCATAATCACTATATATGTGTAAAAAATCGACCTTCTTATTCTAAAAATAAATTAATTTCCAAAAAGGCTTTATAAATTAACATTTTAAGAACGGATCCACGCGCAAATATGTGATTAGGAACATCGGTGCTCAAGCTTTTTCTGAGACATTTTGATAAGGATTTTATTATCCATAATCACATCTTTGTGATTTTTTGTTTGGTGTAATTGGTATTTTTATTTTAAAAGTTATGACAAGTTTTGTGAGGCCCTTCTGAATTGGGTTGTTGGTCCCGATTCAATGACCTCAACACAAAGGCCAGTTGTGTACAATGTAGGTATGCATTGAAGACAAAACAAACTTTGTTTAAAACAACGGATGAAAAGTATCACGTTTACATTAATAACTCCATGGACTCGTTTCAAAACATCATCACTTGCATTAGAATTTAATCAAGTTTTGGACATGATATTTCACCTTGAGTTAAAAGACATAAAGTGAATCAGAAGTCTAGTTCAAACACTTACATGAAATGGAAAAAAAAAATATGGACCACGATAATTCCTATCCATTGTTTTAAAAGTTTTCTTCAACTTTATAGATATTAAGAAATTTATAATTTACACTTCTTAAAATAATATTTATTGTAAGCCCAATCCTGCCACACCTGTCCTCCTTTATGAGACTCTCACCTCTACTGAATTTCAAACTTTACATTAGATATCTGTAATTTCACAAATCGGGCCAGCTTTGAATTTATAACAACTCTTCAATACACTGTATCTCTGGACAGAGTGTCGAAATGAGATGAGCTAAAAGCATGAAAACATTGTTAACATCATGAAGAACAGAGGTAGTTTGTATTTTTTGTAATATTGTTGTTTCTAATATTGCGTTTTTTAATGATTCACGCTGTATACAAACGCTACTCAATGCTAGTTTTCTAAAAATGGCTTACTGAAATGAAACGAATCCGGCTCAGTGTGTCCATTGGATTACACGTTTTATTCCGTCATATACAAGGTTTACGTACAAGACGTACCTATTGACCCGTGTGTGTGTGAATTAGGAACAAATATAGTAAATCAAATAAAAACATTAATTTTTAAAATGACACAAGCTTCATCGAAGTTATGTGGAAATGTTTTGACCAAAATTACATTCCTGATTGTATACAAGTGAAGTGCAATGAATAAAATCAAGTTTAATATTTGACTTCAATTAAAGATGACACGTAACTTGGAAAGGGGAAATCTAACACCTTATATGTAAATCTGAATCTGAAGTAATATTCAGTAAAATTGCCTGAAGCAACATCTAACTGAGAGAACAAAAAGACAAGAATCTTAAGACGACAATATGGACCGTAAATGCAATAAGGAAATGTCCAAACTGTCAGCAAATAAAATAAATTGTAGACAACCCCTAACTCTTGAGACTATTTACAAATTCTAAACAATTCATAAATTCTTACTCTTATAATTGTTATGATTCTTGGAATATATTATTTATACACTATGTCAAACAAGTGTTATTATGGTTATTGGAAAATACAAATCGTAGATAAGAAATTACTTAATACATTGAAGGTAAGTTAACTTTTTTCTATTATTAAATGGCTATAATTTGTTCTACCTTTTTCCAAATACATTGGTACTCATGGACAGTATTGGTTGTATTTGATTGTTTGATAACCGATTAATCTACTTATTTCTAAAAGATTTGTAATGCTTTCGTGGTTCAAAACAGTTCCTTTAAATGACCGTGGAAAGCAAGTTATATAAAATGCTAACGTGATCCATATCCGCCTTCCTCACAAATATTGCGATTTCGATATCATCTGTAGCGTTGGCGTAAGACCATTCCGCCTTCCTCACAAATATTGCGATTTCGATATCATCTGTACGTTGGCGTAAGGGGGGGGGGGGCCTAGACAAGTAAAACTAGGTCACCAGTATGTATGTGGTTAATCTAACGAGTCATATCGATATTCATTGCGATAATTCCGGAATTTTGGTCATTTCAACATGTTGGCTCGTTGGTAGCTGTGATACAAATCATTGGTTCACAACACTGAAACATGATATCAGATTAAAACTAAAATGTAGGATTTCCCCACGATAACTATACGTTCGCTAGTGTTAAAGATCTGATAGAGGCATCAGTGTGGTCTATACTTGTCGCTTATTCGATTTTTTTGAGCATACATCCAGGTTATCTATTCTATAGGAACTAAAGGCTTAAATGTCGTGTACCTCGTGAGAATAGCAGGATTTTCAATCACATAGCGATGATCGACCACATAAAAACAAAAAAAACAAATATGTTAAACTTAAGTGTATAAGGGATCCGTGTGTGGAACCCAAAATTTTATGTAATTGCTTAAATATCAGTGCCACTATTTTTGTGGGAAAAAAAACAAAATCAAATCGGCCATGGCGTTATTATGCTATTAGCATATAACGAATTTTTTGGCCAATATTCAAAATTTGGAAAATTAAAAAAACAAAAAAACTAAAAAATCTTTTTTTAAATTTTATTTCAGCAAGTAAATGTATTAATGTTCTCATATTATGAGCCACATTTAAAGAAAAAAAAAGTCATTCGGGACAAAGTGTTTTTTTTTTGGCGGGAGAATTGGGTGCCGCATTGTAAACATCGGTTTTTGGACTGCCAATTGAACGGTACAAACGATTTTCATTTTGTCCTGTTATGTGGTTGTGTTGATGCCCACCCCATCAACGACAGAGTTTTGCTAAACAATTTTCCACCGACAAAGTGGTTTTCGGGGTGGGGTGGACCCCCCCCCCCCACCACATACACCAACGGGAGTGTGCAGGACCTTATACACTTAAGGTGAGCGTTCTTGGCAATTTTCCTATTAGAAGGTAATATTGATTATGGTGTGCAAATACCGGCCATGCAGAGATAGACCTTTGTTGCCATTTACAAAACATTGTAGTCCATGTTACAAAGTTTCTCTACAGAATCGGCTACTGATGTATTAAGTTCTACAATTCGGTTGCGTGTTTTTTTTTATGATATAGCGACTTATGTCTATGGTTGGGGCCGGGATGTAAAATCGGCATTTGCGCGAAAATGCGTTAATAAAAAAATAAAAATAATATTTATTGAGCCATATGCAAATTAAATATGCAAACTACCAAATTATACAGACAAAAAGTTTGACTCAGGAAAGAAATATGGGCGTAGTAAGGGCCAAAGGCCCATAGTAGTTGATTTCTTCATACATGCATAACCAGTACACAAATACACAATACCTATAAAAAATATTAAGCCCAGGGGGGGGCTCTAATATATTTGACAATAATATACAAAAATTGTAAACTAGTTGAAAGAAAATGTTGTCTGCCACAATACTTGGGGAATTTTGACCACAGAATCAAGCATACGAATATTCCAAACTGGTCGTACTTTCCCAAAGTCTGGGAAACCCAACAAACAAACACTGGTTGAGGAAAGAAGAATTAGTCTGCCTCTCCAATGCGGAAATCGCACATTTTAGATGCGACTTGTGCGAAAACAAGTCCAAAAATGAAGAAGACCCAACGCCATTAGAGCTTGAAACAAAAATTGTAGACGCTGAAAATTGAACAATCAGCCACCTCAAGCAAAACAAACTAGACAGCTATCAGATATTTTCACATACGTTCCGCAGACGCCTTTTTCCTGTAAAGAAAAGAAGAACACGATTACTTTTCTTTGAAGTTTCTCAAGTCTATCAAATGTAACTGGTATTGTACGGAGGCCCAAACAAACAGCGCAGTAAAACACGGTGAGGTAGTACCAGCGCCCTGTAAAATTCAAAAGAGCCGAAAAGTGCATCTTCTGGTTGCATCTGATGAGAAAAACCAAATAGTGAGAATTTTGTTGCCTGTCGAATCCATGTGTGCAGAAAAAAGGAGATGAGATCTAGAAATTAGAGAAAAAAATTGTCACCAAGCAGTTTAAAATCATCAAAGTTTCGACAGAGTTTGCACCTAAGAGTAGTTGGACCTACCACAAGTGGTTAGATCTAGAAAAAGAAAAATGCATGGGACGCCACACTTCAAGGACATTAAGAGGAAGTTTGTTTTGTGATCTGATTCCAAGCATAAAGTTAGTCCAATATCTTGCGATCTATCTGGTCTCTAGGAGTCCGTATAGGTATTACCAATGTATGGTCATCTTGCAAATTGAAAAAGGAAAGAAGACTATCAACGAAGAATATCACTGACAAAATAAGAAAAGAATTGCGTCCACGAACAGAACACCTGAGGAACTCAGGAGTGACAGAGTAAAAATCAGAAAATTAACCTTTGAAAACAATCCTCTGCTTCCTTCCAACTAAAAAGTTCTGAATCCATAATAAAAGGGTTCTCGAATACCACAAGCATGAAGTTTTTGAAGACAATAAATTGTGTTTACCTTGTCAAAGGCAGAAAGAACTGAAGTCCAGAAAAAAGCATTCAACAAGATTACAAATCCACGCGATCCAGAGTTTTCACTGATTAATGAAACAGAACTTGTGATAAACATTTGCTCACAATTTCTTCCTTGCCGAAATCCAAATGATTGTCACTGAGAATCTTATTATCTTCACATAGGACTTAATCTGAGAAGCCACCTTTCCTCCCATAAACTTACACCAAAAATAGCTTTCATGACCACTGGACGATAAATGGAAGTGGCAGCATTGGGCTTGTTGGACCTTTAAAAAAATGGGAAGAACATTTGCCACTTCCAAGATTTGGAATTCGCCCTTAGGAAAGAAACATATAAAAAAATATCACAAAAGAAGGAGCCAATTTAGCTCTACATGATTTTAAGAACCAGGAGATTTTTTTGTTCTAGTTCACCAAGACGCATTGAACACACTTCATCAGTTGTTATAGGAGACAGTGAATGGTCATTCGCCATGGGAAGTCGAAGAATCAGGAAGAGTCGTAGTATCAAGAGGTTCATAAGCATCCCCAAAATTGCTAGAAAACTGGCCTATTAAAGCACATCAGCAATATCTTTGTTATGTGTAATGCCTCTGACCATCAACTAAAAAGACCATTTCGGGGGGGGGACTCCTTACGAGAAGCTTTAATATAGGCCCAAAACTTTTTAGGATTAGTAGATAGCCGCATTAGAAATATCATAGATCAATTCACGATGAACTTGTCTAACAGAGATTTCAAAACGTTTTGAGAATATCTTTAAATTTCTTCCAAGCCATGAGGGGACTGCTTTGCTTAGCCTTTTGTACAGTACCTTTTTTACGTGTACACAATTAACTATTTTGGTAACCCAGGGAACAGAAGAGCCTGCTTAACCTTTTTATAGGAACAGCCCTAAATAGCAGGGTTAGGGGATTATTCTAATAGTCTTCAGGCATTGATTCCAAATATCAAATCAACATTGTCACTGACAATCGCTCAAATTACTAGAACTCAGCGTACTGCGCAAGTGATTCAACAATCAAGCTTTGCCAAGGACAATAACCCACCATTTTAGAACTTATTTTGGATACCTGTTTACACATATTTAATTCAAGGATCACAGCAGAGTGGTCACCACCATCCATATGTGAAAGATGACTCCAACTGAGTTCACAAGAAGAATCAGCAAAAACAAAAAACCCCACAATCAAGATGTGCCAATCCCCCATTGTGAGTAAGACTAATGAGTGGGCTATTGAGCACTGTGTAAAACCCCTTGATACATGTGTCAAAAGAAGTTTTGGTACGTGAACCAGAGAGAGTATATAAGGGACACCATTTGCCCCAGTCCATGTGTTCCAATATTGATCCCAACACGGGAAATTAAGGGAAATCCTTTTGAGGAGGCCTGAACTACTTCAGTGATTCATCAAGCAAATCCATATAATCCCTACGACACTTAGGAGGCCTGTAAAATACACCACCTTTCCCTTGCTGGTATTTAAAATCAGCCCACATTATTTCAAGATCCTCAAATAACAAACATTTTTGAAAATCGATTAAGGACAGACTGACAAATAGTAGAAAGTACACCACACAATGAGGAGTTTCTGTTCATTTCTAAAATAGCTTTGTACTATGGCGAATATTTCCCATCTTATAAGTTTCATCCAGCCAGGATTCTGGTAAGCAATGACATCATGGTTTTCTGAGACTACGCGAGCATGAATCTCAGGAAATTTTTTTTCATACTTCGAGAATTGAAGTATAAAAACAGAGATGTCATTAGTGGTTTTCTCACCCAGTGGGTTCAAATTTAGAGTTTTACAAGTGAACTCATAGCATAAGAATAATTTATAACAAGAATTTACATATTATAAGCACCAATTATTGCATCAACAACATAGGACAGAATTCATGACGATTAACTCCATATAGTGCCCCCAATGCCAGTAGTGTCAATGATCAACACAAGATCAATATCACAGGAGAATTAGAGGTATATCATTAAAATCAATTTCCCGAACTTGCATAAAAACGAAGGTCATTTGAATGGTAATAGGAGAACAGTCATTCAGAGTTACTGGGAATGAACATTCCTTGCTATCTAAACAGTAAGTGTGATATCCATGGTGGTTGATTTCCGCAGAAAGCGCTGTCTGTTTACCTGGAGCTGTGATTGCTGGACGCATACCCCGCAGCCCGAGCGCAAGTGGCGGTAAGCTTCTAATAAACTAAACACGGGGATCGTCTCCTGCTCATTCAGTCACGGTAAGGGTATTTAGCCGTGCTGACACTATGTTTGCCAGTTTTGTAGACTTATGGACCATCTTTTTCACATTCATGAGAGGACAATTGAATATTAATTATTAAAGAACAACATACAGATGTTGAAATGTTTGAAAAAGGGACTTTTTATTATGGGAATCAACAGCCAATTTTTGGAAAAAATAAAGATCTTGATGAACGTCCCGGCACTTGATTTGGTTTATTTTTAGTTTGTGCGGGGGACCCATCAGTAACAAAATGACGTACGTATCCCTATTGGAAAAAAACAACGATTATTCGCCATTTCCCCCTTTCCCCATTCATCGTACTAGGTTTGAAAGGGTAAATTTTGTACGTGTTTCGACATAATACACGGTGTTCTTTGGAAAAAAATAATAGCACTTTGGGCAGATGGGTCATGTTATCAGACCTTCTGATTTAAACATAGTCGCGGATTATATATATCGGTCGCCCCGAAGAGCAAACTGATAACTGATACCGACCAGTAGGACATGGGACCTGAACGTGGAACACCAAACTATTCATTCTCGTTTCCGTTTAACTAACAATACGGCCCAAAGCAGCAAGATTTGTTCTATGTTGTCAACAGCGTAATCGATCAGATGTGAGATATAGTGTGGTTCTGTACAGGGAGGGTAGGACACGATTGCTCGATTTGGGCATTGGGGTTTCCAAACGGTATTTGTGAAACTGCTACATGCACTTTACTATGGCGGTCCGGGCCCCGGGGACATAAAAAAAATCATCTCTTAAACTTTGTTCAAGATTCTTAGTAATATCATGATAAATGAAGAAAAAAAGATGAAGTTCCACCATCAATAATGCTTCTGTTAAAGGTGCTTGTTCAAATTTATTGTTTGTGTTCATCTACTGATATGAGAGCCTGGCAAATGCACATACACCCCATCAAAGTACCGTGGGAGGAAACAAAACGTGTGCTGTTTCGATGGTAGACGCAATAAGGCATGTTGCAAAACCTATGTCAATAGTACTGTGCAAATAGCTGATAGGCCTTTAACACTAATAAAACACGGCGGTTTTGTTTATTATCTTGGGAATGAAATGGATTGAGGGCTCAAATTTTAGGAACGCACAATGAGAAAAAATACGGGCCTATCCATCTGATATCCAAAACCGGACACTACTTCTGGGGTGTAAAAGCAGGGAGGGTCCCAAACGATCGGAACCACGCCACCTTTAAAATTACATGTGCATAATCAAAACTCCAGCACTTCCCCTGCATACAGTTAATCTCTATCAAACATAATACCCTTGAACATCGCGCCATGGCTAAGAGCTACTATTATGCGCTTGTAGCCATGCGCACAGTTTACACTTATAATATCAACACAGCCTATTACTACATTTTATACCACCCCCAAAACCATTGGCCACTCCTCGGACTGCGTGCGGAAGTTATTCCCGGTAACGATGATAAGTCTGTTTTCGCCCTTGCCGAAAAATCGAATGGAAGGGTTTTGCTTATGCAGAGCGTAAGAAAGTTCATGTGAAAGTTCGAGCAGGAGGAAAAACTCACGCCTTTGGCATAGGATGCAATTTGCTCTTCCCTAGACTTTTGACAGCTTTGTTGTCTATGTATGTCCATCTGTTATGTGTACAAATGACTTGTAGGATTTTGATTAACATCCATCCATTTGACAAGATCCAGCTTTTCATTCCGTGATACACATAGAAGAAAGAGCAACTTACATTTTTCCTGGCATTTCTGTTCAACTGAGTACACATGTCCTTAAGTTTGTCCTGTAAATGACATCCAGTAATCCGTTTCCAGGTTATTAGTTCTCACATGAATTATCAAGCGTCTACTTCTGAAAAGATCACTTTCTTAACAAAAAAAAAAAAAAAAAAAAAAAATAAAAAAAAAACAAAAAAAAAAAAGAAGAAGATTTTTTTTAAAAAAAAAAAAAAAAAAAAAAAAAAAAAAAAAAAATAATATCATGCACACACGCTCAATTTGCCGACCATCTATGTCAAAGATTGCGTACGTTATCATTCCTAGAAGACGCTGGCGATCGATTTCTCCGGCCTATTAATCACCAATAACACAACCGTGGGCGGGTTTTTCCTGCATCGTGGTGTTTTCTGTTACTAGTGGTAGCTCTGCTTCTATTGGTGAATTGGTAGGTTTTTTAACTGCATGACCACTTGAAGATGTTGTCTTAGCAGTGTGCCGACAGGTGATGCCTGTAGTAGGGCATATTCATTCTCATCTGTTCCCGACATCAAACCTGTTTTGATGTTGCAACAGGGACAGTAAGAAGGGGCTTCACTTATGTCCTTTGGACTGTTGTTTCTACTGTTGACCACTGAACTACCTCACGATAACTGGGAGGAGTTTGTATGCGTATCAGGCCGAGATTGCACGTCAGCCATGATTGGACTACACCTTGTTTGTTAGGGTCATGATGTTGTTGCCGTAACTGTTCTTTCTTCATCAAATCTTGCCTCAGTGGCTTCCAGTAACTTTAAGTTGCTTGTAGACTCAAATTCTAACAAGTCCACCTCACTAACCTCTAAATTGCCATCATCATTTGTTATTTGGAACTGCCTTCTCAGTTAAGTCTATCGCCAAGTTTGTCTTTTCATCCTTAGTTCGCAGATTATGCATGAAAGCATATCATTTGCCTTTTCCAAACGTGCTTTCTGTTCAGAAGCCGTGATACAGTGTTGTAAAAGTTGCCTGTGAATACTACAGTGCTGAGGTGTGGACACTGGGTGGAGGTAGTAAGCTTATGACAGATGTTTAACCTGTAAATTTTGTGGTTGTTGTTACATCAGAAAGAGGTCCGAAGGGAACCTATGCTGAGACCTGCTTGTCTGTGGATAGGCTTCTGTAACTTGTCTACATTATCGGCTAATGAGGGTAGAACTTTGTTTACCCACATGGCATAACCAGGCCCTTGTACACGAACTAGTAAGGTGTTTTGTAGAAGGTAATAGTAACTCCAGTGCTGCCATTTGTGGTGGGTAACTCTCCTCTATAGATATTTCCATTATTGGCCATGTTTGTGCATTCATATAAGTCCCTACTTGAGATTGCAGACTCTCAACGGCTTTGCATCATAAACTTGATTTAATACGATTGGTTCCTTTCAAAAAGTTCACCTATATCCGAGGGAAAGAGTAAATCTCATCATTGGTGAAACCATTAAACCTTGAGCTGTCCAAATTAGGTGATGCGAATAGATGAGTCATTGTATTGGACATCCTGTTCATTGTGCTATCCATTGTTCTGATGCTGGCCAAAATATTGATTGGTTCAATGGCTATATCCTTTACTCACACAGTAAATGGGTCGTAAAATATCAAAATGTCATAAGAACACTGCAAACAAATCACATCAGTAGAATCCTTGAGAAAAACTCAGCATGATGATATAAAATTTATGATGGTGTGAAGACTTGATACTGTGAGAATTGCAGGTTTATAGCAGAGACAAATTGGCAGCAATTACAATATACAACCGAGTTCACGAATGGGTTGGCCCATTTTTGATGTAAGAAAGCACTATTTCTCAAATGCTGTGATAAGAATGATATTTTTGCAGTTTGTCAAGGTAAGTTATGTTAAAACAACAACGTTTAATGAATAATTGCTGGTATTTTCATCCTGATACTTCAATGGAAACCATCAAAGCATCTTAAAGGTGAAATAATGCTATTTAGGTCAACATACTTCCAGTCAGGATCTCGGATTGGATGGCTCATGATTATATTCCTAAATTCCTTTACAAGGAAAAACAAATAAAAAAATCCCCGTGGGGTTAAAGGTTAACATTGTAATTTGGAATAGTGATTTTGGTTTAAGTCTATACGTTAGTTTACTCCTTATCGTTCTAGTAGCCACCACCAGTCTTTTATGTGTTAATGGGTCCTCGCGCTACACAATAGGGGGCATTATACAAATGCGTAAAGGGTTTTGAATTTTCCAGTTTCATCCAGTATGATTAGCGCCCTCTTATTGAGTCCGCCATGATCATTGATATAAGGCAGAACCAGCGAACAATGCACATAGTACGCTTTGGTAAAATGCTTAATTTTGTAGCACCGTTACTCACATTGCCAAGTCCTTCCATGTTATATTTTCAATTGTAAATTGGTTGCCACAATTATGCACTTCCTCTCCTTATAGCCTTATTTTTTGGGAAGCTACGTCCATTTCATTAGTGCAAACAGGTAGTGCTTTTTAATAAGCAAATATGTATAATCTTACAAAAAATACCCGCAAAGGAAAATAAGTTTTCCACAATCAACACTTCTTGTTGGTGATACTACTAGAACCTTTGATTTTAAAACAATCAAATAAAACAATTCAATCATTTTGGTTTGAACAGCTACTGCAAGCAAACTTAAAATAATTTGAAACACATAAAACATTTAATGACATCGCTAAACCAGTTACAAACCTCTCGTAATTCATTGCTAACTGTGATACAAAGTGCATCCATTTTATGAAAAAAACAATTATAACACAATTTTACACCTGCAAACAGAATATATTATAATAATTCATATAAATAACAAAGACCCAAGTATTGGTCCTTATGGCGCACCATTTCCAACAAGCTTTTGAGTCGTAAGAAATAAAAAAGGCACGCTCTCCTTTCAGACCAATACTCTATCTAAAATGATTACTGAAACCACTTAAATGACTTATTTGAAAGGCAGTTCGCATATTTACATTCTGTAAAAACAGTACCTAAAATGCTGACATCCCAGGCAGAATTTACTGGGTATCTGACAGGCTTTTTGGACACATTTGAACAGCATTCCCGTATTGTATTCTGCAGGCTTGTAGTAAGATATTGATCTCACCAGTACCAGGTGGATTAGCATTGTACAATAGCAATGGTATGGGAGCTATTGGCTATATGCTTTTCAAATTTGATAAATAGGTAGTAATGTCAACAGTCTTTGACTGTCCGTGGCAAGCCATGGCAAATAATGTCAGTTACTACATTTGTACAGAATGTAAACACTCAAATTGTTTTCAAATAAGTGATAAAAGGAAGTGGCAGTAAAGGTTCATTATATTTAGATATTTTTCTATACCAAACTGGTTCTTTAATTACCTGTATGTAATTGAATAATAGGGCCAAAACTACTGTATCACGTCCATCGTTGAGAAGAAATACGTCATTAAAATGACCTTGATTGGACTAGATTATCAATACCATCACCAATATCAAGCTCAATTGGTTAAGTAAGTCTCTAAGCAGGAAGTAGAAATACATTTCATGTGATAACAATGTCTTAAATTCGCGATTAAATCATCTTTTTCAAGTGAAAGCACTGCACCAATCTGAGATCCTCAGCTTTGCTTCCCTTGAGTCGGTGCCAAGGGTAGATGTGAAGATTTGAAATAAGATAATGGCGTTAGTCTGTCAAAGAGGAAAAAAATGTCTTCCTTTACTTCATGTTTTTCCACATATGTACTGATACATTAACGAGTGGTTTAGAAAAATAACTTTCATTGCGCTTTGTAATAAACACGATGATCGTTTTGAAACCGTGTTTTGAACGTAGTTTGGCTGACTTTCGGATATTTGAAGTGTTTCGAATTACCACGGCAAGGTATGTTTTAAATTTTAATCGAGAAAATTGAAGATAGTTACTTATAATTGCGCCATTTGAAATTACCACATATGTTGAGATATATTAGTATATATCTAAATATATATTACTTAAAGATACAAAAAAACCGGGCACAATCAGGGTCCATTTTTTCACTCTCTCTATATATAAGAAACTGCATAAATTAAACACAAATTCCTACGCTAGCGCATATTGTTGCTTTTACTGTAGGATTTGCTACTGCTTCTTAATGATTGCCCTTTTCTCACATGCGTGAGGGACTCAGTATGAATGACAAATCGGAGATGCGCACCAAATGTGGAACTCATTACCAATTTCCTGGCGTATTGGGAATTACAAGGGAAAATATTGACCTTATTGTGACATAAGTGTTTGTTCGAAAGCCATATCAGAGAATTTTGTTTAAATACTTTGTAAAAATGATACATTTCGTATTTATTTTACGAATTTGTAACTCTTTGAAGGTGTTCTCTCTTGAACCAAACATGACTGTTCTTTTTTTGTGTGGTTTATTTCGTTTTCTAGTGTATCATGTGTACGATGCATGATACTGTAACCTACTTTGAACAGAAACTGTAGAAAGCGAGAGCTGTTAGAAAAAGTTCTGCAGAATAAATTCTATAAGCACTCGCTTTTCAAATAAACGATTATACTATTTTAAAACCTATTTACATTTTGATAGCAAAGAGTCCGCTTTGTAGATTATTTTTGAGATGCACCCTCAAGCAGATCCATAATTCTTAATACGTAACAAATAAAATCACGATTGTGCCTTCCTTATAACAAAATACGAAATAAGACTTCACGGATGAGCCATAAACACCTCCCTGCAGTCAATCTTCAACAGGTTGTTACATCAACTGATCCTCATTACTATCACCATGATAACGCCAAATGAAACAAATTACTTTTTAAACTACAAATTGTTTGTTATCTTTATGTCAAACTTTGCACATTGCACATTTTATGGACAAGCACATTAAGTTCCAAAAATCTTAAAAATAATAGATCCTTGTCCGGAGATTTTTTGTGAAAACTTTCAAATTTGCTCCCTGTGTAAATCTTCCCTTCTAGAGACCTCATAGACATGTATTTTAGTAAATAAAATTCTATTGCTGCAAGTTCTAAGTTGAAATTTGAACTACTTAGTTCAAACCTAAGTGGTGTCAAACTACTTTCGAACCTAACACCTATACATGATATCTATCGCTCTTCTACCAACCCTGCTTGATAGCTCAGCCGGTTAGAGCGTCGTACATGTAATACGAAGGTCGCCGGTTCGAATCCGCCTAAGCGCACATTTGTTTTCAACACTATCGTGCGCTGGCCATCTCCAGGGAAAGATTATACTAGATTCCAGTTGATCGTGGAATAGCCTCTACTTTTTTGTAGGTGGAGGTATGAATTGAGGGGATTAGTAAATTAAAACTTCAGTCTGTGTATTTGTGGTATGATGTGCGCTATAGCCATGATAGCCAACCCTGAGCGGTTGGGCCATTCACAGTCCTTATCTATGGTCAAAGCATAAACCCTAGAATGTACAAAGAAAGCGCAAACTAAATCCAGGAATAGTTTCAGTGGAAGCAGGTGAAAGCTGATTTTATGAATAGTGAAGATAAAAGTTCTGCATTGTAACACACAGGTGATTGAAGCCTTGTAAAATTTATGATATGTTGTTGGTAGGCAATGTTTAAAACCAATTCTGGGGTAGCCACACATGCATCACATAGTATAAAATAAAAAGTATTGACTGGACGAACAACGTAACTTTATTTGCAGTTGGCCAGTTTCTTTCAATCCGATCTCTTTTGTATTGCGAGGAAGAAATCGAAGATTTTCTGGGTATTTCTGTCCCCCTATTTTGAGTAAGTGGACGACGTCAAAAACTCCGCCCATAAACTTACCTCAACTGGAATCTACTAAATATAACGTTCTAAGTTTGATGCTAAAGCTTATTAGTTGTGGGTTGGGTGTATTCCCGTAGGATTTCATGTAAAATTGATTTTGTTGCTGTTTGGAGTTTCAATAGGCCTAACTGTCAGAAAATGATGGTGGTGAAAATTTTTGATTGATGCCCCCTTCTACAAGGGAGGAAAATGTTAGTACAGGGAAAAAAGTAAAATCGAGCAAATGTGTTTTGAATGTACACTAACGCGTTAGTCTCCTCATATAGTTGTCTTGGTTCCAACCTTTAATTAAAGCGGTATAGCCCATATTGGTTCACGATCACCCTGGGGGTGGGGGTAAATGCTCCGGTGTTGTTGAAAGTGGTGTTCAAAATAATTTTGTGTCATACTGAAACAGCAAAATGAATTGAATTGATTTTTTGCTATCTCATTGCGACATCCAGGGAAGGGAAAGTTTGGTTGACCCCAATAGGACCATGTAGACCCTTGCTACATTGTGCTATGTAATTAGCCAACCAAATGTACAGACTGTAAAAATTAATACATTTTTTGGATCCTGTGAGACAATAAAAAAACTTACACCAGTTTCAACAAAATCTGAGCATACGGTTAATTCCAGGATGACCTTGAACAGATTTTGGGGCTATAGCGCGTTACTAAAGGTTCGGAACCTAGGCCAAATAAAATAGTACTTTTTAATCCTTATAACGAGACGAACATGTTAATGTAAATTAAAACACAATTGACTCGATTTTAAATTTTTCCCTGTTAAGTAAACATTTCCCCTTGAGGAAGGGGCAGCAGTCGAAAATCTTTACCCCGTCATTTTCTGACTGCATTGGTCCCTATCTATGAAAGAAAACAGACAAGAAAATCAACTTAGCGCCAAAATTCCTACGGGAACGGTTTCATTTCCATACCAAACTACACTAATCGAAAAATGGTACAATCAAGAGAATTCTTTTTAGACGTGAAATTGGAGTTTTTTTAAAGATAATATCAGTTAAAGAGAAAGAAATCATGCTTAATGTTTTTATTTCACTCATTTGCTTTTGGCAATCTTGAGATTACACTCAATCAAAGGCAGTGAGTTTTCAACCAGTTTGCGTCACTTTGGGCAACGTCTTCCAACCATTTTAAACGTTGTATTTGAGTAAAGTTGGTTGAAAGCATTTCTTCTAAGTAGTACAATAAATTCTGTTTGAGTTGCGGATACTATAATATGGTTGGACAACGTCTTCCAAACTTCACCTGAAAATTGCGCAATAAACTGCGGTTCGCTGGTTGTGCTTTGTGGCCCCTCTCCAACGAGTGAACAGGTGTTTTTTTTCTTGTAGAAAATCACATTTTCACATTCAGATTTCCAACAGCTCGTTTCATGGTCACTTATGATTATCATACAAGTCTTTCTCACCAACTTGAGTTGCCTTATGAAGTTGTGTAAGGCCCTATCCTTGTATATTCGTGCAGTCCGTTTCGAAAACAATTACATTTTGCATATTGAAACGCAAGAGAAAATTGGTACAAAATGGATTTTGGGCATACTTACAGAAATGCAATATCTCTGGATCAACACCGACCTAGATGGAAACAAAAACAAGTAAATGTTGCTTTCCCTTTTGCTAAAGCTAGGATGTAGTTTATTCAAGTTCCTTTGGAATACATGATGAAAAATGGCATTTCCGATTCCGATTTTTGAAGACAGGCTGTAGTTGCCAGATTGCCGATGAGTGTTGTGTCCGCACTTATCAGAGGTGGTAACTTGGCAGTAAACCGTGTGTGACTTTTGATCTCAGCATTGTTTGTGCTCAGGACAAACTCTGGGCCATATTGCGGTCATTTGGGAAGTGTGAACTCTCAAAACACTGATAGCATTTGTCATTTAGGAAACCATTCTAAAAACCATGACTTACAACACCGGCTTGGACCAATGTGAATGCATCTTTCATGCGATGTTGGTTATAAAAATGCATTAAATTCTATATTTTTAAAACCAAAATCAATTATGTTTTACACTACATATGCTCTCGATTTGATTCCAAACTGAGATCGCGCAAGTTTGCTGTCCCCTAGCCTACCTCTGGAGTGGTTTTTAAAGCCAGTCAGAATCTACACAGAGTTGATGTTCTTTAAACAACAGCTTCCCGGTAAGCCATGCAGGCAAATTGTCTTCATTGATTCCATCGAATGAAATGTGAGCAAAACAACTCCAGGATCCACACGTTATTCTGCTTCAGTTGTTTAGAGGCATAATCTTTCAAATCGCATCGTAGTCTGCAAATTATTGGCAAGGACAAGAAACACAACGTGTGACGTTTGTGTTGGACTTCGTGGTTTGAGAAAGATTGCAGTTCGCGTTGAGAGACTGTATATAGTTCGGCAGAACCTGACTGAACCTAAAATTTTTGTATATAGTTTTTTTTATGATGAATTTGTGTAGATGGAGGGGGCTCTTTTCGGAATTCGGCCGGGTGGACTTTGTCCCCCTTGAGGGTTTTGAGGAATTCCAGATGGCGTCCAGAAGTGGCCATCCTATTGACCATATTTCGCTATAACTCCCTTCATATTCAGACCTATAAATAAAATTTTGGTGTATAGGATAGGTATTTGGGGTCAAGTAATCCAATTAAGACCAGTTTCAAGACAATGAGGGTTACATCATGATCAATCCAAGATGGATGCCAAATATGGCCGCCATTTTTTTTTTTTTTTTTTTTTTTTTTTTTTTTTTTTAACAATAATAATTTTGGTGTCTCTAGTCATATGTTTTTGGGGATCAAGTAATCATAAGACCAATTTCAAGACCAAGGGGGTTCAAATAATGATCAATCAAGATGGCCGCCAATATGGCGCCATTGGCCGCAATATGGCCACCATTACAATATTTCAGCTTTAACTTAAGCTTGTATGATAAAATGGGTTCCTAGCTAGGTATATGTATTGGGGTAAACATCCATTAAGACTCAATCACAATCACACGACAATCGAGGGTTCACATCATGATCAACCCAAGATGGCCGACAATTATGGCTGCCAATTAATATTTTAGCTTTAAATTCTATACTTTAACATTAGGATGATTAAAATTGGTATCTAGTTATACTGGTTATTGGGATCAACCAATCCATTAAAATCAATCGCAAGACTATTAAGGGCCACATTATGATCAATCCAAGATACCCGCCAATATGGCCACCAATATGGCCGCCGTAACTTGTTTTGTGCGTATTTGTGATGTCTAGTTATATATGTTTGTTGGGTCCGGAATTGCAATGAACGCTTTTTCAAGATGGATAAAGCATTGGCTTGTGGTGAAATTTAAGATGCTATAAATTTTTATGCTTTGAGCTAAAACCTACTCAAGTGGTAAAGTGCTACTGAGAGTTGTGGCGACGGGAAGATGGGGAGGCTTGCTGTGTGGGACGAGGAGCGATGAAAGGATTGTGGTCAATGTGGTTTTTTTGCGGGTCCAGTGGATTATGACTGCGATCATGATCCAAGGTTGTGGGTTCGAGCCCCGATGTGGCCATGTGTTGTGCCACTGGGGCAAGGCACTTTACTCACTTGCTTCGTCGCCCCAGCGATATTCGGGTAGTGGTACTGTTATGGGGGGGAGATTACAATTCTAAGTGATGAGAGGCATGTGCGCTTGGCCGGTGCCGGCCTAGGTTGAAGCGAAATGATTGTGCGATTTCCTGAAGGCAGCGTAATAATATAGGGCAACAGGCCGCTTTGGATCCTGTGGAAAAGGCGCCTAGATAAATGTCGGTTATATTATTATTCCTAGCTGCCCAGAACGGCTGCGTACAGACGTTCGGCAGATAATGGTGGAACGTGGAAGAACAAGCCCCATCCCATTGCGTCCATGTAATCTTGGATAGAAGCTCCCAGAAGGAGGCCCAAGGAGCCGCCTGAGATCTTACGTCGTGAGAGCTATGTGTGTCCCCGTCAGACGAGCATCCGTGTAGCGAGGCTCTCCTGTGACTGCATGTCCATCGGGAAATGTCGTCTTGACGGCGGCGAAAGGCTTCGAATGTAGAAGAGCTGGTCGTGAAAAAAAAGCCCCCTGGGACACCAGGGTCCTTCATCGCTGGAGCCCGAAGCTTGTCGGATCTGGGAGGGCGCGCTCGGCCGGGAGTGAAGCCGAGTGGTTGATTCTGGCCAGGAAAACTGCTCCAGGAAGAAGTGTGCGCGTTCCCTGTTAAGGGAGTGATTCTCTGACATAGACAAGCAATGATTTCCCATTGCTCTATTGTTGTGGTTGTTAAGGCTGTGATTATGTTTTATACAGCGCTTTAGAAACCTGGTTATTTTGCGGGTATTATACATGTTATTATTATTATTAGTATTATTAAGGATGTCCGATACTCTCCTGCCGATCTGCGGACGACAAGGGAGAGTGTCTTCTTGGTGGTGTCCGCTAAGGACGTCTGGAGAAGAGGCTCCTAAAGAGGGCTGTAGAGATGCTGGAGGCCTGGTGGCACGGTCCCAAGCGGCACTAGAGACCTTCGGGCGGCCGTTGAAGCAGCATTCCTTGAAGAAGAGCTCACATCATCCGCCAAATCCCAGATGGATGGCTGGAGAGTTGCTCGCGAGGGTCTCACTGGCGCTCCCGGGCACCAGCCCGGTACTTGACAAGTCTGAATTATAAATCCTCCGGGTTGTAGGTCTCCTTGCCTCTCCAGTCAGATGTGCAGCTTGGAGCGGAAGGTCTGTCTCTGTAGGGCTGGATGAGACTAGCCATGCAGGCATGTTGATCGCATTTCAGCGTCTCCATCAGAAGGGACCCTCCGGGGTCTTGACCAGGTTCTTCCTCAAAGGAAGAGTCAACGGTTGGCGTAAAGCAGAGACCAAAGTCTTGGAAACCATGATTGTCAAGGCCATTCGGGCCACACTAGAATCATGTGGCAGTTGCTTGTCGGTGACTCAAGGAACGAGGCAAGGCGCCGGCCGCAATAACGTAGTGGGGCCCCGATGACGGGAAGGACCACAATATCCGGTTGTGGGGCCTTGGCCTCACGAGCAGTATGTCTTGGCAAACGGCAAATGGTGCGACTCCCGGATCTCTTGCTTGTTCAAGTGGGGAGAGACGCCGACATGTTGTCGCACTGGACTACGGCGTGACCTCCCATGACCAGATGGAGAGTCTTTCTCAGCGCCAGATTAAATGCCCATAGCTCCAACTTGATAATGGATGCTTGGTCAAATTCCTTGTCCAAGTTCCCGATAGGCGAGTGTCTCATACGTGGGCTCCCACCCGCTCGTTGGTGCGTCAGTATGGAGAATGAAAGATGAGGGTATTGATGGGAATAGTTCTCCCGGCGGGTAATACCTCCGGTTGAGATTGAACCACCACCACGCTATCACTCTTCTGACGTGTGGGACGTATCTGGAAGACTCTTGGAAATCCGGTCTCGGCGAATATTGAACCGCGATAGAAGAGCAGCTATACTACTCGCATGCGAAATTATCAAGTGTTACCACCGTTGTCATACTGTCTGAGAAGCCCAGTAGTCTAGTCAAAAGATGTAGGTGCTTGGTTAAGTTTCATGAGGGTCCTGGCGCGCTGCGTCGTGGATGCGATGACGCTCGGCGGTCGGAAACGCTATTTCCACGTTTGAACTCCGATCAGCGTCGCCCCTAAAGTCGTTTGCTGTCGAGGAGTGCTGAAGATGTCCCTGGAAGCGCGGTGTCAGGAGCCAGTGTCCGGATAGACGAAGGCGCGCCGAAATGGCTTCTCTGCCTGAGGAACTCTGCTACAACCTTCACTATTCCTGGTGATGAGAGAGGGCGCTGTCGACAATCGAACGGGGGCACTGGAACTGATGAACGAGCGGTCGCTATAAGAAAACCGACGCCACTTCTGTGTGAAGGATGTATGAGTGGGGGGTGGTAAGCATACTTTAAGCCAAGAGTGGATGCTCCCCGGCTCGATGAGTCCCTTGAGAAATGCTGATAGGTTCCAGCTACACTTGTAACACCACGTGTGCAGTGAACTAGCCGCCATGTTCCGAGGAAAGCACACACTAACTCCTCTAATCAGATGCAATTTTGTAACAATCTATAGGCTGCTACCAAAAACGTACAACTTAACTGTGTTCTTTCCAAGATATGATGGAGTTGGTAAGTATATGACCCTTGTTAATTAACTTCTAATGCTTATTTCTTCAAGCATTTGCCAGTGGTTGAAATAAGGGCACAGCTTTGTTTATTGAAATGTGATTGAGGATAGAAGTAAGCCAAGATTTGAGTGAGTTAAAATCATAACATGTGCTAATAATGAGTTGGGATCTTGCATCCAGGCCTCTTGTGAAAATCATATTTCACCAGATTCAGTGACTCAGTGACCTTTTAAGTGGTTTCATCAATGAATTTCTGGACCCAAACAAACGAATGAAATATGTTTATTTGCACACTTAACCTAAATATGAATGGACACCACAAGTACACTCTAACTTAAATATGAAGCGCTTCTAGCTCAAGCCATAATTGGCGATCATATTGGAAGCCATCTTGTGTGACCATAACGCAGTTCCTCACTGGGCTTGTAACTGGTTTTAATGGGTTACTTGACATTTAAAAAGCTGTAACTGACCACCTTAGATATATAAGTTACATATGACACCTGTTATAGTCATACTTGGCGCCTTATTGTGCCAGCCCTGATTTGGACAGCAATCTTGGATTGAACCATGATGTGGGGGGCTGAAACCACCAATGGTCTCGCAATTGATTTCAATGGATTGCTTGCCCCTCAAAACATATGATTAGACACGAAATACCACAATAGGATAAATAGCAGCGTTTTTCACAGCTGAAACCATGATTTGGCGGTCATCTTGGCGGCCTTCTTGGATTGATCATGATGTTAACCTTCAGTGGTCTTGCAATTGGTCTTAATTGATTACCTGACCCCAAAATAGGCATCATTGTCATTGAGCGCCGCCCAAAGGTATGGTCATGAGTATACCTTGGGCATTTGTAAGGCAGTGAACCTATTCTAGTGCAGCGTAAAAATGTAAAGCGCTTTGATACATTGTGAAAGGCCGCTATATAAATGGTCGACATTTATTTATTTATTTATTAAAATATAGGACTAGACACCCAAAAATTGGTTATCCTAGGTGAAATATAAAGGGAGTTTTATAGCTGATAATATGTAACAAGCGGCCATCTGGCCGCCATCTTGAATTTCTCAAAACCCTCAAGGGTGGACAAAGTCCACCCGGCCGATTTCTGAAAGAAGACACCCCAGGCTATACAAATCAATCCTAAAAAAAACTATATACAAATTTTAGGTTACACTGAAAAATCCAGTTTCGCGGGCACGGATCCGGAATATTATACCGTCTCTACAAATGACTAAATGACAATATCGACAGAAGGTGCAGCAGTAAAAAAGAGCAAGTGTGTGGTTGTAAAATACGTTTGTTGTTCAATCAACGAAGCAGCTTGTGTGGTCATCACTAGTGATTGGTCGATGTATCATGTTGTATCATAGCGGCACCCGCCAAAAAACCCGGTTTAAGTAGAATATCAAAGTAAAATTTACAGCTGTTAATAGTTTAGTGGCAATGTTAAGAATCTTCAATGCTCGTAACTCTACGGATGGGAAAGGCTTCAAACCCAAGGTAGATAGCTGGGTTTTTGTAACAGAGTAGATATGCAAATTAAGCTTAATATATCAATCGCCAATATTGATAATGGTAGTAGCTGCGTTATTGATTTTGGCTGACTTTGGATTTGGACGAGATGGGGGAATAACTAAGACCGTGATCAGGGATTGATCCCATGCATGTGTGTAGTCGTGAGCGAGTATTATACATAGTACATAATAGCTGTGTGATGATGATTGTATTTTGGATCTAGCATTTGTAAATGCATATTTTAAAATTCGGTAACGGCGATTTCTAAATCGGCAGGCAGGTCTCATATTTAATGTGAAACTAAGCCAAATGTTATGAACAAAACAATTCACTGAAACTTGACATATGGAAACCCGACCAAAAAGACCTTACTTGAATCGGTCAGCATTTGTTCATTGTTTCAGATTATCTTCCAGGAAAGTAATCAGTGAAATCACATTCAACTGCTTTTTATCTGGACTACTTCCATTGGTCTGAGAGAGTGTATTTGTTGAACCCCCAAAAGATGGCCCCTATTTCCAGCATATGGTCATAATACCTGCTTATTGAGGGTTGATTGTTTTAACATCTTCTAAGGTAGGACCAATGTATAATAACTAATTAGCAAACAACAAGAATGGTTAAATTTATTTCCTAAGACTGAAACCCACGTAATGTGCACATTTCAAAATTCTTTAAAATCGTCACTTGAAAAATCGGCGGTCATCTTTGGGGTGAGAAATGACGATGTGGTTCTACATATCGAAAACTCGTGGAATATTTTCTACGGAACTCGAACTCTGGTTTCCAAGTCTCGTCCACTGATTTATGTGACCATTATCAACTGGGCTTGAGCAACTTAATCAAACATTGTATGCAACCTAATACCCACCTACACACCTACCTAGAATTGTACGTAATGTCGATGTCCCAAGGAAGGACATGTAGGGAAGAATTCGTTTTCGTTCGTTTTCGTTCGTACATCAGTGATGACAATGACCATGACAAGACAATTATTTTAAGAAGAGGAAGAAAGAAGTTTTGTGCGGAGCAATGTGGCTGATGAGCCGAGGTGACAGATGGAAAAGTCGTGATACACAGGAATTTCGATGGAGGAGAGTACTGCCGATGACGTGATTCTTGACTGTGCGCTTCTGCCTTTTAGTCTCAGCCTCAACATATGTACCTACCTTATCCACTGAGTAACCCCCGGGAGTCTCAGCCTTGCTGCTGATTCTGTGAGATTGTGATGTTTCAGCACCAGCGTTGCTAAGGACTGACGCCAATGTGGGGCGCGATCTTGGCTGGGCTTTCCCAACTGGCACTTTGGCCGTTGCTTATGTGGGTGTGAGGACCAAATAAGTAGACAAAGGACAAGCACTAAGTTTCAAAAGGAGGAGTCAATTTTACTTGTGCTAAACACTCAGTGCGAATGTGCAGATCAATTAGTACGCGATGCGTCTCGGAAATCATATCCTGTAAACATTACATCTATGCTGAAGCTCTTGAGCGGGCCTTGAGTGTATCTTAGAAACGTTTCTTCTGTAAAACACGGAACAATGTCCTTGTTTCAGTTTCACCATAGAAATTTACTTTGGGAGGCGACGGTATCGTGAGGCATTCTAGTACATGACCAGCCCATCATGCTGTGATTTCTCAGTAGTTGTAGATAATTGGCATACCAGCACCAGTGAGGGCTCCGATCTTGACTTTGTCCCGCCAACTTGATCTTCAGTGTCCTTCTCAGACAGAGGTTAGACAAGGGATTCAAGAATTATGCATCATCAACCTTATTTCTTGCCGTTACAATTCAGTCCAGAATCATTTTTGAAAAATACTCCTAACTATTATTATAGTAATAAAGCATTAATTCTTAACAGGCAAAACGGGCTTTAAACTGTGCATGACTCCATGTGAGCGACACGCAAAATCGTTTTTTGAACACTTTATCGGAGATAGCCTAAATGTCGTGGTACCATAAACCAGTTAACAGCAAGGTTTGTAAAATGTTAGGACCACCTGGTATCTTGAAAATAGGTCGGCCTGACGGTTACCAACTGGGCAATTGTATCTGTGAGAGTTTTACGACTATGGCCATAACGATTAGCAGGAATGGATTCGCAGGGCAACAAAAAATAAGTGACATAGGATGTTAACTGGTCTATGGATGGGCAGTCCAATATTTTGATTAGTGGATGTCGCGCAGACTTACGATAATTTAGTTATGTTTTAATCACAGAAAGTATTAGTGTTTATTATCAATTGATTTATAAAATAATACTAACAAACCTACTAGCTTCATGCACCCGCTGCGTAACCTTTTACCCGCTCACGCGTAAACACCTGCTTAGGAAAGGCAACAACCAATGGTCTTGCGTTTTTGCATTTTAAACCACGCCCACGGAATAGTTTTTTTCGATTATGTGGTGTATATAGTAAAAAACATGAAAATGTCTTTCTTTATCAAACGCATCTGCAATGATGAAAATAGAATAACGAAAACTATATTAAAAAACGATCTTAACAATGACCTATAGTAGACCTTTCCATTGGGCTATTGAAAAAGCGACATTTAAGGCGGTGCGGAAAGTGTGTGTAGTCTGTGTCACAGGACTGCGCGAGAGATTAAAGTTATCAGTCCGTCATAGAAATGTGTGTAAATGAACCTAAATCTAAAAAATCTCCGGCAAACGGAGGGGTTTATGGAAGTTTTGGCATCAGGGGTCCGTTACTATGTTTTGTTTTTTTAAATATGTATCTATTGGGTATGAACCTATAGAACCTAGCGCGAAAATTGAACGTTTTGTTCGACCACCCATCATATCCGGTGGTACTTCGGTACTCGGACACGGAAAGTTAACACGCAATCTTACGGGCGAAATCTTATTTTCCCACAATGGCCTTTCGCTATTCTACCGTCTTGAGAAATTTTCAAACGCTGCGCCAACTTTTTTTTTTCAATTTTTTAGAAACAGGATATACGTACTACCGGGACCGCCGTAAGGGACATTATTCTGGAATTATTATATTATCAGTGCAGCTGCATAAACCTATTTCCGGTTCCAGTCCCATGACACAGATCTTGAATAGAACACGAGTCCTTCATCACTAAAAACCTTGTTAACAATTTCATAAGTAGTACTATCATCTCCGCCTATTGATCAAATTACAGATCTCAATATGGGCATTTTTAATACTACACTGTATACCTTACGTATCAATATCAATCACCTTCAGTAATGGCTGAAACCATGTACTTACCTTTGAACAAATGCAATACATGTCTTTCGTTACAGTGATGGAATAAAACAAAGCTTATAACTAAGTAGGTATGAGGTTCACGCCTCGTGTACTAGAGTCGACGCCATTGGTAACAAATACACGATATGTAATTCAGGTTCAGGTCCACCTTTTTATCATTCATTCGATCTCAAGTGTTTCTGAGAACATGATGCGTGACCTTCATTACCTACTGTAGTTATAGTTTAGATGAGAGGCTTCCACTTTCGGATAAGTGGCCATTTTGCCGGGAATGGCAAAGTCCATACCAAATTTCGGAGACTTTAAAATCCTAAGAACGACCATGCATGTTGTATATGTAGCATAAAGATGGGTCCAACTTTTAATAGCACAAGTACTTTGAGGTCGGATTAAATTGTATCTGAATGAGGAATACTACAAGAACTAACACCTTTTTGTTATAAGTTTTGCATGAGTGAGGTGAAAGACCTCAGTAGGAGTGCGAATAAGCAATCATGATTTCTATATTTATAAGCCCTGAGCGCAAAAGTTCAAGTCCATTTTGTGCCAAATTAAGTCATTGGTGTTTTTACCTTGGTTAGGTCCAGAAAATATGTATGATTCTTGTTGAACAATTTTTCAAAGTTTTAAGATGTGTGTTCGGGGGGTGGGAGGATTTGCATCAGCTCTTGATCCGAGTGGCAAGGATTTACCAAGGTCCAGCCAGTGTTTTAGCATTATAGAACAAGAAATTGGTGTGGTTTTTATTCATTGCAGTCTGAAGTAATAAGCTAAACATTACCTCAGAACAAACAAATTTATTTAAAACTACGGAACCCGTGAGAGTTTCCTATGATCTCAAGCATTTACAAAAAAGTGCTTTTAACTGTGTAAACTCCATTGGCATGGAGAACAATTAGGTGTACAAAACTTTTCCTAGCGCTTTATTTTGCAAGCAATTGCTTTCGTTTTTGCGAATATACTACTGAATCGAAAAAAATGGCAAGAATTGCAGACACCTTGACCTTGATAAGGTCACTGAATCAAAATTGTTGTTCTTATTAATAAAGCAAAGCTAATATGCGTCCAAGTGTTGAAAAAAAATGAAAGAAAATCGACTGAAAAATAAACCAGATATGACCAATTTTGTAAGCACGCCTCTTTTTCCTCCATTCCAATGGGATTTATACAGTTCCGCAAGATATTACGTTAATGTATATACGATATACGAGATATAGCATTTGAAAGTAATTAAGTGAGCGTTCAGTCGCAATTATCAGTGTAACTGTAATTTATTGTGGAACTGACATAGTAAATGTTCACATAAAATCCCTAACCCAAAGGGTTTTCAACAATACTACTGTATAATTCAGGTTTAGATACAAGCATGCCAAAAATAGGACTAAACTTCTAGCAATATCCTAAACCAATGGAAAGATTTTGTTCTCTTGTCTGCAAAAGGGGAATCGTGTTTGAGATTGTCATATCAGTTGGCATATTAATATATAATAATAATACTAACAGTGATATAGCGCCTAATGCAGAAGTCTCTAGGCGCTTCACATTAGAAATGAAATATACAAAAGTATCAATATGACCAATACAAAAATAGATATAAATTCCTCATTTAAAAAAAACATGATATTAAACAATTATCAATTTCAAAATAACTTTAAAAACACTGAAAAATTCATTTTTACCTTATAACCAGGGAGCTATAGCAGACATTTGTAACACATCTCAAGTAACAAAAGTTGAGTGATTAAAAAATCTGATGGACAGCCCCTGACAGGGGACCCCTGAATGAAAGTGATTCATAAGTGCCACAAATGGTGCTTCAGGGGAGAGGGGCCAGACCAAAGATGGACAGGCGTCAAATTTTTTAATTGATCAATCATGTGAAAAATATGCCACATTATGTGTCTTACCCGTACGGGTCAGAAAAGGTGATAGTTTGGACCACTACAGCTATAGTTCAGAGTGATGGTAGAAACAGCAAAAATCAATAAAAAGGGGGCAATTCAGTGTCAGGGAAATTTTAAAGTTGCTCCGATTTGGATAAAAAAGGGTGCAATTATTGGTGGAATTTATAGGATATTAAAATAAGGCATAGTTTTGACTTCTTAAATGCTTGTTTCGACTGTAGGGGCTAACAGTCAGCGGTCCATTGCATTCAATGTAGCTGGACCTTGTTTCCCCCTACTATTTAAAGCCTACTTCTTAATCACTTCTAATTGATGAATAAACTTTAAATCCGGTAAACAATGGTTAACCATTGCTTTGGATAATATGAGATTACAAAATGTTAAACAAACTACCCACCAACTATTCTAATGTTGGTGTTTTAATTGCACTGTGTTGAAAATGTTAAATTGTTAAGTTATATGTAGGTGGCAACGCTGAAAATAAGATACAACAAATAATAATAAAACAGGACTCCCTTAAAATTAAACACTAAATCTATTGTACTGTATTGATGTAAAGCTTCCATTAAAAATATTCCTACGGCAAAGGATATTTAGCTGAGAAATATTCTTTTGTTTCTACAAATACAAGGTGAGTAAAAAAAAAACTTGGACCTGATTGTGTCCGCCATTTTAAATATATGTAAAATATAATTGACAAATGTGGTCTATCGAAAGGTGCAACGAGAGATTCAAGTCATCCATGTTTTCGTGATATGTAGAGTGATGTCATATAGATTAGACGCACAATAGGATCCCCTAACGTTTATTGGTTACAGAAATAACTTTAATGAAAAAAAAGGTGATTTGTATATGCTTATATTTCAATAGAACAAACATAGGCCTGAATTTCGTATTTGATACTATACGAAATTAGAAATTTCACCACTTTGTACCAAAGAAACGGATCTCAGCGTTGTTCCTTACAGATGGGGATATTTTGACATAAGCTTCCCAGTGCCAATATCATAATTTGACATTTTTGCAGGACACACTTATATTTGAAATCTTCAGTTGCACCTTTAAAGCTGAGGGCGGATCTGTAATTTGCTGCATTCACATCGGTTACGTATAGATCGAGCTACAGACGTTTGAAATTAAAGCAGTATGGTTTGAGCTCTGTCCACGGATTCACATTGAAAATGAACGGCGTTCAGAGAAGCACATCAGTGTCCAGAATAAATCGGGCTATTTATTGCCTGAAGATTAAATTATGACGCTATTCACCCCACAAAATTCGTCACATATTTAAAAATAAATAACTTCATGCATGTATTATCTGGAGGAGTTGAATAAAATCGTAACATATGACGGAACTGACATCGGCGACAACCGTTTTGAGGTTTAAGTATTGTTATATTGTTAACCAAAAATGCCCACATCTTGAAAAAAAGTGTTTCAAATTAAAACTTTACCATTATCATGGCTTTTACACCTTTAATATACTACTTTATTTGCGAATAAACATACATTTGGGGGAGTCATTTGCGTAGTTGGCCGGCGTGCATTAAAAGGGGAATCCGTGGATGGGGGAGCGAGGGAGGAAAAACTGACTACATGATTCAAAAGGCTGTTACGGCCTATCCTTAACCGATTGGAATTATCTTTGCAGCACTTAAAGATAATGACAAGGCTTTATTGATGATTACCACATGTAGATTATAATGTTATTTGAAAATTCAAAATGGCGGACACAATCAGGGTCATTTTTTTACTCACCCTTGAACTATATGACTCAATGGGGATGTCTTGAAACCTTCGTTATTTGCAACACTTTTTCATCGAAAGCTTAGTTCTTATCTTTAATTTGCTGCAATGATCATTCAGATCGGTTATGTATAGAACAGCCTACCAGTAGTTTGAATAAGTAGTCGGTTTTGCGCTCTGTCCAGGATTCACATTTAAAATGAAGTAGTACGTTCACGAGGAAATTCAGTCATTTATTGATGCCAGATATTAATGTGATGCTATTCTATACACCCAACAAAAGCCGCATTTACAATCATTGCCCCTCTGCTTAACGTTTATACTTCCTCATCACTCAAACAATAATTTATGTGAAAAATAAAGTAACTGATACATGCATCAGTTTCTGAGGAGTTGAATGAATCAACCGTGTGAAGGAACAGAATCGGTGACAAACAATTTTGAGGTTTAAATATGGTCTTGTATCTGTAGACCAAAATATGCCACATCTTGAAAAAAGTGTTTACAAACAAAAAACTTACCATTAACACTGGCTTTTACACCTTTAAGATACCCATTTTATGTGGACCATAAATATAGCTAGACCTTATTATAATTTTGGGGAGTCAGGGAGATAATTTGCTTAGTTGCCAGCCGTGCCTTCAAATGGGAATCCGTGGATAGGGGGAAAGATGACTACATACTTGATTAAAACAAAAGTAGCTCGGTCTATAATTAACGATTGGAATTATCTTTACAGCAAAAAATTAAAGATAATAAAAACATAGGCTTTCTGATGATACCAGAATATGTAGATATTTAGTACTTACAAATTCAAAATGGCGGACACAATCCGGGTCAAGTTTTTTGACTCAACCTGTATGTTTCTGTTGTAAAATTCAATACGAACAATTGAAGCCAATATTTGACACAAATCGGATCATATAAATATTACCTCATGAGACCTCGAAGAAAGTTTGTATATATAGTACGATATAGCCCTGGAGCTAGCACCATTTGTAAAACATCTCAAGTACAAAAGGTTTGGGTTTAAATATGTTGACAGCTGACAGGAAAACCCTGAAACGTGATTCTTAGTGCCGCAAGTGGTGCCTTAAGAGAGGGGCCAAGACAAAGATTGTGCAGGGTCAAATTTTAAATTGATCCAATCAAGTTGAAACATACCATATTATGTGTCAAACATTAAGATTCAGAAAAGGTATAGTTGTAATATGTTACCAGCCTAAAAGGTTTCAGAGTTAGAGGATAAAAACAGTAAAAATCAATACAAGGGTCAATTTCAGTTGTACAGGGGTCAAATTTTAAAAATTCGATTTGGATAAAAAATGGATGCAAATTATTGCTGGAGCCCATAGGATTAAAATAAGGAATAGTTTGAGTGTCTTAAAAGCTTGTTAAGAAAGATAGGGGTGGTAACAAGATCAAAGCACATTGAATCCAATGGACTTGACCCTTGGTGCCCCTACATCGAACACTAAGCATTTAAGACAGTTAAAACTATCCTTATTTAACCCCTATGAGCCCCACCAAATTTGGCACCATTTATCCAAAATCGGAGCACATAAAATTTGACCCTGTACAGCTGAAAATGGACCTTATTATGATTTTGCGTTTCTCGCCTAGACTCTGAAAAAATTTAGGCTGTAAAAAGTATTACAAAACTATAACTTTTCGGAATCCTTATGGTGACACATAACATGGTGTGCTTTTCAACTGATTTGGATCAATTAAAATTTGACCCCTGTACAAAACTTTGTTTTTGGCCCCCTCTCATTAAGGCACCATTGCGGGCAATTAGAATACGTTTCAGGGGGTCCAGTCAGTCTGTCAACAGATTTAATCACTCAAACCTGTTGTACTTGAGATGTGTTACAATGTGTGCTAGCTCCTGGTGTGTTAATACCTTTTTGCATCATTTACACCAAAATGAACAGTCTTATAACCTTGTAACACGTATGAATTCTCAATACTGTTTGTGCAGCCTTTTGTGCAAGGCACATGGGTCTACCGCAGAGCCTAAATGTAGTCGATTGATTCTTATCTATTGGAAAAACATTAAAAATAAAAAGGATATTTAAAGTATAATCGCGAATGAATTGATTTATACGTGTTGGTTGAAGACATTGAAAATTTGGATTAAAACTGTTCTTCCAACACTCACATTTTGTTCCGAATAGTTCGGAGAACCATTCTACGTCCTCCCGCAGATGTTAGCTGAATGTTGAATAGCAGATTCTCTACTCCTGGACGTTGGTGGTGTCTAGAATTTACGATTCATGTGGCAAACATTCTGGTTAAGGATGATCACAAATTTATACGGGTCATATTTTAATCTGAACGTGTTTTCAATGAAAAGTAAATTATTTCTTTACAATGAGGGGTCAATCAAATAAGTAGCCCAAGTATTAGCTACGTACAGACAAAAACTTCATGCCAAAATGATCCAAAATCGTGTGTGTGCAGTTGTGAAAGCACGCAAATGTACAAGGATCCCCTTTAGATGACCTCTGACTCCTATTTGACGGTACGGGAAGGTTTGTAATTTCTCACAAAATGTTATTGTGCTTTACGTGCTTCGACACGTTTAAAACCTGGTGTTACTAGAGGATAGTCAAATCAAACTCTTACCCTCTTGTTCTTAGAAGTTCTGAGATTTAGTTTTGAAGTTTTAGAATCCAATTAAGTGAGTGATTTTTCTCCCAGTGATTGAACCACACCGTGAAGCAATTGTAGTGCTGTACAGGCACATCAGATTGAGACTGCATGAACACTCCCTTAGAGTTTGTATGTGAATTTCTTAATCTAGGGGACACACCAAAAAGTCCAGGAGTGGAGAAATTCTGTAGTCAACATTCAGATAACATCTGGAGGCGGAGAATGCGTATTCTCAGAAATATAGGAACACAAATTGTGAGTGTTGATGAACAGTTTTTTGGCTAGTATTCTGAGTGGGACAAGACGAAGGCTCGGTCTTCTTCGGTGTTATTTACTGTACCGTAGTGTAGATTGACGACAGATCATTTAACGTAATTGTTCCTGGGTTGGACTAAATTGGCTTCACTGTTCATATTAGAGAGGCACATTACACCCAGTGTTCTTTCAACGACTCCTGCCAAAACATACTTATTTCTTGATGGTTGAAAAATTAACTTTGAATTTTTAGTTTTCGTATTATGATGTATGTCATGGTGTATATGAATTGTTTGAAGTTTGTTGTAAGGGCGCGGTGTTTTCGGTAGGCCCATTAAAATGCATTTATTTTATTATAAATAATTACTAGTGCAAACTGCGTTGTTTTTTACACTAATCATTCATCTTGAATTTCGTTTTGTATGATAAGGCGATAAGGGTGGTTAACAATTTGCGGCATTTTGGGATTGAACGTTCGAGAACAAAGTGAGGAAAAAATGACTTACTATGATTGTACATCATCGAGATAAATGATCAGCTGATGCAAACTTTGCAGTAGAGCTCGTTGATATGTAATATCTGACTTCATAAAGATTTAATAACGAACTCAAAAATAATGCTATTGAGTTGATACAGAATGAATGCATAAAAGGAATTCTCACTTACAGGAAGTGAATGGTGTATAGAATACTGCTTTGCAATAGTCAACAATTTCATTAAAATTTTATTGCGGGAATAAAGTTTCCGCAAAGCGTAATTCTACTTGAAAAGCGATTTCTGTACCTCTGAGCATACAAGTATCATAGCCCTAATGCGTCTATTCTCTACGGTATCAAATAAATCGAAAACCGGGGTTTTAAAAACCTTACCCCTAAGGAAAAGAAGAAAACGCGGAAAACATTTGCTAAGGTGAAGAATTAGAAAGGGAGTAATATCTTATAGTGAACAAAGTCCATCAGTTAGTATTAAGAGTTTCAACCTTATAAATTTATAAAATGCAAGTTTGGTATTGATTGATATTTGACTTCTTAATTTATATTGGAGCTAAAGTATAGCATTGCTTAAATCAGGGTTCTGAAAACCTACCTCGGGAAATAATTCTATGAAACTTTCAAAATTATTACGCAAAACCCATTGAAAGACTGACTCAAAGATTTTCCGAGGATGTGCCCTCAGTTTTCTAACAACTCCCTTTTTGCATATCCCTAACGTCCCTGGAGGAAAATCTGACGATTCCCGCAAAAAAGTGAGGTAGCGGTATTTTTCTTGATAGATCTAGGAGCAATTTCCGATCCGTGATTTGTTTAAGAAGTGTATTTTAAAGCAGTTAAGAAACGTTAGGGATATAGGCTGTTCCAGCACGAGGAATAAATCAATAACGACAGGGAAGGATCAGTGGAAAGAAGTCTTATTTTAGTTGCAGGACGAAAACGAAGCTTTCAGAGAAAACCTGCGAGGACGGGTATGGATGGGCAACTAAATTCACGTGCGACACTGGCGAATCGAACCCAGGCCGCATTGATGAAAAGCGAGTGAATTGGCCACTATACCAACCCGTCCTAATAAGACGAAGCAAAAGAAGGTTTTGACTGTTTGTTTCTAAATCCTGACCTCACTCATATACTGATGTTTTTTTTCAAGAAACTTTACATAGTTTCATACACAACTGGTCGTGCTGATCGTATCTAAAGTATACTCGTCCTTGTTTTCACTCTAGTGAGAAAAGGGTAAACGTTTCATACAGAATTCCCATTGATGCAAATGAGGTATTACAATTGATTCCGTCATGCGCAGTATGACATTATGCAGTAGTGCTTGACGGAATGAATGGCAATACCTCATTTGCATCAATGGGACTCCTATATGAAACGTCTACCGCGAAAAGGCACTTGCAAGTGAAAGCTTTCTCTTTTGAAGACCTGCATTGATATTTAGGTTTGGTTCCTTGTGAAGCATGAATTGATATAGTAATTAAAGGCTGACTCAGAGATTTCGAAATAATGTATTAAAAAAAAAAAAAAAAAAAAAATCTGACGATTCCCGCAAAAAAGTGAGGTAGCGGTATTTTTCTTGATAGATCTAGGAGCAATTTCCGATCCGTGATTTGTTTAAGAAGTGTATTTTAAAGTAGTTAAGAAACGTTAGGGATATAGGCTGTTCCAGCACGAGGAATAAATCAATAACGACAGGGAAGGATCAGTGGAAAGAAGTCTTATTTTAGTTGCAGGACGAAATCGAAGCTTTCAGAGAAAACCTGCGAGGACGTGTACAGGGTGAGTCAAAAAGATTTACACTAGTTTTGTTTGAATTTTTCTAAACCAGTGAAAAATCTACCAAAGATACCGACTATCACATATAAAACTAAGTTATTTCACCTACTAGAGAAATTTTGAATTTTGAACTTTGATTTTTGAACTTTGCATTGCGAAATTATGCTAACTTAAAGATAGGTACTCATTTTTCATCCTGTCCACGGAATCACTGTTGTGGAATTTGGCCAAAGACACTTTGGATGAGTCTACCAAAGTACATCATGACATTCTCTGCTTTCTTTGATACCTTTTTGTAACCGTCACCATGAAAAATGTTATAAAACTTTAATTAATGAAATCAATAAAATTATGAATGGATACATCCATATTTTGAAGCATTACTTCAATAAATGTTCGAACAGGTTCCCACATAATCTTTCGTCGGAAAGTGAATGCCAATATGTGGGCAATCCTGGCCATTACAGCCAGTGACCCACATTTTCACCGACTCCATTACCATGATTGGGGGGGGGGCTACTTTGGGGAATCAATATGTGAAACATTAAACACATTCAACGTCCATCTGCCTTTCCCTTTGCATCTCAATCCGTTCCTCTCCGTTCCCTCTCTTTTCTCTACTCTCTTTCTGCTTGTCCTTTTCCACTTTCCTGCTACCGCTAGCTTAAGCTTATTCCTTGGTAATGGGGAGGGGATAATACGTCCCCTTCCTCTGCCCCTGTACGTAACTTTCATTGAACTATGTTAAGAAATATTATCAACAACAGGTGTTATGGATCAGGTAAACTAATGTACGTTAGAACAAAAATACAAAAGTGATTAAGCATTTAGATGACAGAGTAATCAATGGGCTTTTGATACTGGGATCGATGAAGAATTGTACACAGTGGTTCAATATTGGTTTTTGGCAGCTTTCAGTTATTTTACCATATCTGCAATTTGCGAACGAAAGGGTAAACTTTAGATTTTTTTTACCAATGTGTTTTTTTTTTTTTTTTTTTTTTTTTTTTTTTTAAAAAACAATTTCTGAACTTGTGAAAATTTTAAATATTTTTATGAAATCGATGTAAAATCTTTTGACTCACCATGCATGGATGGGTAACTAAATATAAACGTGCGAACTGGCGAATCGAAAACCCAGGTCGAATTGATGAAAAGCGAGTGAATTGGCCACTACAACCCGTCCGAATAGACGAAGAAAAGAAAGGTTTGAATGTTTTTTTCTAAATCCTCACCTCACTCCAATACTGATGTTTTTTCAAGAAACTTTACATAGTTCCATACACAAAATGGTCGTGCTGATCGTTCTAAGTATAATCGTCCTTGTTTTCACTCTAGTGAGGAGGGGGGAAGAGGCACTTGCAACGTGGAAAGCTTCTCTTTTGAAGACATGCATTATATTAGGTTTGGTTCCTTGTGAAGCATGAATTGATATAGTAATTAAAGGCTGACTCAGAGATTTCGAAATAATGTATTAATTAAAAATAGTCAACGAGAACTAGAGATAGTCACCTAAAATGCTCGATTCTAAAGTTTGAGATGAATCGAATTTTTCGTTTTGATGTAATAAACATTTGTGCATAGTATAATGCTACAATAGGATACTGTGTTTAACCAAAATACCGGATCATTTAATTACAAAGTTATGATTTCATGTCCCTTAAGTCCCTAGATGAAAATGACTGCCGACCTGACGATCACCGCAAAAAAGGAGGTAGCGTTATTTGTGTTGTTAGATCTAGGAGCACTTTCCCTAACACAAGGCAGGGATCGGCTCCGTGATTTTTTAAAATGGCAAAAAATGCATTTAGGGATTTAAGGGATATAAAGAACATAGATTTGAGCTTAGCTGTATCACGCAGTGATTAGTATGTGAACTAGCATTGTGTATAAGCGTTCCACAACGGCACTTCGGTGGATTGTTATAGAAATTATATATTATATTATTACTCAACAGTGCTTGCATCACTGGTATTAATTTGCATTGAATAACTTATATTTCAAGGTCATTTGAGTTTTGTGATCTTTATCATGTGTATATTCTGTATCGCTGTCCTGTTTCCCTTTTAGCATTGCTGTCATCCCTCACCTCCTTGTCCTATAGTCTGTCTTTGTTGTGTCCCTGGCTCGTAACTTTATTTGCTTTAGGATGCCTGCATGGCGATCTACCCACTGTAAAGTATTAGTCTCATGTTCTTGATATAATGGTTCTACCGTTTCCATTCTTTCATAATTTACTTTGTTATGCAGGTCTATATTAACATCCATACCATGCTAGTAGTTTTTTCTTTTTTCTCTCTGAATGGGGGCATTGCGTTACACGCTCTGCGTTTTGCAGTGTCCTCGTCCAGTACACTTTATTTATGTACAGATAAAATATGTAATATATGTACTTTAATTATATATTAATCATGTTCTATTTCCAGTAATGTATATAAATAATGTTGATGGACTAATAAATAAATAAATAAATAATAAATAAATAAATAAATAAATAAATAAATAAATAAATAAATAAATAATAAATAAATAAATAAATAAATATGTAATTGCTTTAAATACCTTTTTATAGAGAAAACAAAAATAAATCATGATAATAATCGGGGATAAAATTAATGATCTTGTCTATGCTCATTTGATCATGATTGGAAAAGCACGTGCGCTGACAAAATTGACTATAATTCATATGCAAATGCGTATGCCATAGTATGATTGAATTGCCTAATAAAATGAGAGAAAATATCATGTTATAGTGACTATTTTCAACACATGAAAAAATTGTCAGGCATTGGCCACAAGTCTAATATATGCCGGATAACACCCGGGATAACACCGAGCCTTCCATGAGCACATGGAGATCTTACCTTTTTGAATTTCAACCTACTTTTGTTCTCTTTGACATGACTTGTATTCAGTGATGTCTTTGTATCATTACAGCTGTTAGTAGCGATTATCATTGCTTTCTTAACTCATATTAGCCAAAACACGAGATATCAATCAATATGAATACGCTTGTACGTTAATCTGTAGTATATTACACGACAAATGAATTTTTTTTTTTTTTTTTTTTTGTCTAAAACCCCTGTGGCTTACATTTCAATAACCTTTGCTACAATCCTTTACAAAAGAAGGGAAAAGAATAAAACCAGTCAAACTACAATATTGTAAATTGAGAAAGGATGTTTAACAATCTTATTGAACGATTTTGACAGGATTTTAATTAACTTGCGAGAGGTAGATCGGTGTGATTACCCTAATATGCTCTGCTTGCCCTGCCTTCAACCAATGGTCTTCATTGGACGCATAGTGGCGTTGCGCCCATAAATGATTAAACTGCCTTAAAGCAATCATTACCTTTAATGACCTATTTTATTGCTCATAACGACGTCGTCCAAGGTTAACACAGCTAGGCGGAAAATTGAATGCAAATCTGATAATAATAGTTTTAACTATTGCCAATGTAAAATATTTTATTTTCTAAAACACCCATGTAAATAATTCCGTGATATTTGTGTATGCACTATTGTGCATTATGAACTTGTATCGGGTGTCGAAGAAATGTAATGTCTCCAAGGGACATTGATACCTGCACCATGGTCCCTAGTTATCAGCTTTTTCATACATTCATTCAACGAAACTTCGGGAATTCCATGCTGATTCACACGAAAATGAAGTCAAATGACTTCATAAGGCCACCTACATTTAGAACTAACCATCTGTAATGTAACCATCTTTTCATTACCTGCTTCCAATAGTTCATACATAGATAGAAAACTCTACTCCAGGCCGTATTGGGTACATTATTCCCGTGGGGTGTCAATGCGCGGGGATCAAGCAATCAATCATTGACAACCCATAACTGATCGAAAACCTTTTCAGACCTCAGACAATACAACATCTGTTTTGGTGATTCAACAAAATTCTCAATTTCCCTTAACTTCATCGTCTACTCAATTAATTATAGCAAATAATTGTATGATGTTTATCTTACGAATTGTATAACGTTCATGACAATTTCACTGATTAACCATGACGTCAATTTTAAGGTGGCGATACACTACACACCGTATATTGCAAGTCTGCTTGATATCGATGGCAGTGTTAGAAATACCCAAAAGTCCTTGTCGTCTGCCTTCCTACTTCACGCGGTGTTTCCTAAATGTGAAAAGTGAACATCTTATGCAGTATTTGAAAACTTAAAACATAAATATTAATGATCTCCAGATATATCTTCTATGTTATCATTTACATCGTAAGCAATGTTTAGAATGGTATTGTGGAGCACTTATTACGAACCTTTTTGATTGTTGCCTTAATTTGCCACACCACGTACTTTTATTTGACGCCACCATGGCCACTCTGTGTTGATGCGCGCGGCTGATCCTGCTTGATAGTAAAACCTAAAACCTGTAGGACATCCGCCATAGCAAAACATCTACGTGTTGATGATTGGAGCCGACAGGTTACGATTGGCGCAAAAAGGTAAACGAACTCCGATAGTCTGTGTTAAAAGTGTTACGAACACACGTCCGTTGGCTAACTGGCTTAGGGATATCTTTAACGGGGATTTCTGGGTACATTAATTGATAAAACCTTCTTGTGGGATACTCTCTAAACGTTTCCTCTTTCTATTTTGGTATGAGTAGATATCTTCAATCTTGACGAATGAAATTGACGAGAGATTCAGGAGATAAGTGATGCATACAAGTCACACTTTGCCGCTCAAAAGTGTCGACGTTAGTAGATGCCTGTGAGCTTAAAACTCCAATCCTCTATAAATTGTAATTTGTTCTTCACGATTGTCAAATCGAAACTTGTTTGGCCAGGTTTACATAGCGCGCGATTGATTCGCCAAAAGGTAGTGGAGGATTTGAACGAATGCTAGAGTAACGAGAGATTTGCAGTACAGGGTTGAAGCTGGCTAAATCGAGCTATCCGTTTCTTTAAACATTTGATTGCCTTCTTTGAACCCGATAAGTACCAATCAACGAAATGTCTACTATTCAAGGACCATTCGCTCTCGTCGTCTTATTTCTTTCAAGCATTTTATATTCTCAAGGTAAGGTATTTTATTTTGTTACATGCGTTTTGTAATTTGAAAAAAATGAAGTAGATCATTTGATTGATTGAAATGTTTCTTATAAATATTTCTGATTCGCTGAAATAACACGTTCTTGATTAGATAATGCACGTATATTTAGCAGAAATGAATTTGAGATAAAAGGGAAGGATATTTCTCTGTATATGGATCAATGTATTCCAACCCTTATATTGTCATAATTTGGTATTTGCCATGAACACACAAAAGATAAAAGTTGTGATCGTTGTTATATGTACTACAGTGCATAAATTGCTTTTTAACCTGTGAACATTGAATTTAATAAAACCACGATCGTATGTTATTATATATTCTATTAAAGACTTATTCAATTGCAAGATGAGAATTTACTTCGTGATAATGTTACATTACCGACGGGCAAAGGATTTCTATTGCTCGTTATTGGTTGGTATTTTGTAAAGTGAATGTCTTGTTAGCATTTGTAAAATGATACATATTAATGTTTTACGCTGAAATCAAATGTTATCAACTGTGCTGTAATCAGGGTAGAATTGTGAAATTGGCAATTACCAAGGATACCAGGAACTTACCATTTTTTCATCGTTGTCCTGAAATTGCAACCTACAAATGCCCTTTTTCCAAAGATATAGATAAAAAATGTTGTTTTTATGGTTAACCATTAATTTTGGCACATATTAATCTCTAGGACATTGCGGTATACTTTTTTCTGGTCTGTCATCAAAACTTCAAGTTTGTGTCCCACGAGGCTTAGTTTTGGGTGTATGTGAGTGTCAAGCCCTCGATTTCAGTAGAAAAAGTTACACTTAAATCAGAGCAGGCAACTTTGAGTGTTAAACGATTTTGTTTTGGTAAAGGTTTTGTTTAATAATACAACCATTTACATAAACCAAGCATAATGATTGGTCTTTGAATTGCATTCCTGTTGCATTGGTATTGTAATTTACAAAATCTCCGAGTTGTTTTCAATCTTGATACCTGTGATTTTTAACGCAAATACCCGGGGGCCACTTGTATTCAAAGGTGGATATGATGCGTGAACAAGAAAACGCGTAAAAAGGTGCTCTTTTTCCCAACAGGCGGTGTACGCGTACATTGATTAGGGTGTCAAAAACAGGATTATGGAAAAAGGGCATGTTTTTTCTTAACCATGCAATTGTGATGTACGTGTTTAGGGTATGTAATACTCAAATTAAGCAGAGATCAAAATCAAAGCAAGATAATAAAAGGTATACGACACAATACATTGCTTATTTGCTTAGGGTAGCAAAAACTGACAAAATACTTGTTTAAAGTAGGAAAAAAGACATAAATACTCGGTTAGGGTATGTTTTTTCATTATCATCATCATCGTCATCGTCGTCGTCGTCATCGTCATTACCATCGTCATTATCATTATTTGTTCTCAGACTTTAATTGTCAGAATAAATCAAACTGAGGGAGTACGAACGGGTCAACATTTAGTTTACCAATTAATACGTTGTATCTGTATTTGTTTTGACATTTGGATATCCCGCATTCCAAAAAGATCGTATGTAGTGCAGGAAGTCGTGTGCGCTATAAGAGTTCTTGTACCTTATCTGCCAAAAATTAGATAACGAGAAATTTAAAATTATTAGGCTTAACAAATGTAAAATCTAGAAAAAAAAACAATCAAAGCTTAAATAATAGTCTTTCAAAACAAAATTAAAATGTGGTTTGCGCAAGTTTGTCGGTTAGTGAAAGAAAGTGGAATAAACCAGTATGTCGTGTTTGCAAGGCTGTTATTTAAACCACAGTCAGTCATTTTCCCCATTGTGTCTCTCAGTTACTAGTGTTGCATTAATAATGATATTACCTTTCTTCGTAAAAACGGACATTGGACCACTAGCAGGTAAATTTACTACAACAGTTTCCAATACAATAATGCCATAAAATGAACATCCTGAAGAAATTACTGATAATGGCTTTGGTCAGGTAATCTAATTATTACTCGTGTTTTGACAGGCTGCTTACAATTTTCTTATTTTTTAATTATTTGTTATCCAATATGGATACCTGTAATAAAGATGTCATATCGTTTACATGTATACGATTATCTAATGCACGAAATAGGTCGTATGTGTTACATACCACTTTTTTTTATATAGTAATGAAGGGTTGTTTTCGGTATGACATACGACCTTTTTGTGCAATACCGATTATAATAGCAATTTTGGCATTATAAATACCTAAATCATAGTTATTTAATTACATACATATGCAACATATCTTACAATAACAATAACATACAAAATTTCTTCAGAAATGGCGCACACGACTATTTTGCACTCATAGAACGTATTATCATTCCAACATTAAAATATTAGAGTTTACATGGCTCATATAGTAGATTGTTTAGCGCACGACAAAATATCACGCATGCATCATTATATCAGGGATGCGTAATGGCTATTTACTAATTACCTATATTAGGAGAGTACGGTAATTTGCAAAATGAGCCCTTTTCCATAGGTACAGTAAATCGTTATTATCATTTAGGTTATTAGAATTTGGATTTCCCATAATTTTAAAAGTACGCTGGACTTTGAAAAGCTAATTTAAGTGGCTAACAGCAGAGCTTGAAATCATTGCAAGCAGCTCATTAAAGGGATTAGCAGCGTTAATGCGAGAAAATTGAAAAAATGTGGAAATGCATTTTTTAAACTTATAAATCGGGGATAAGTGTGTACAATTTCATATAACTGCTTTAATGTATAAACAAACAACCAAATAGTGAAAAAAATGAAGTATTTGAGGAAACTTGTCATACCGTCTCCTGCAAATAGACGTACAGCGACGGCATCTCAAAATCTACACTAAACAGCTGATTGTGGTTTACACCAGTACAGAATAAACAAAGATCAATAATGTTTGTGTTTGAGGTCAAACTGTATTGATCATGGTGCACAATATCACGCTGAAAATCTGTGATATTCATCGGGAAAGGCATTTTTGATCTCAAGTCGGAATTTTGATACGCACGTATAGAAATTACAGAATCAGGTAAAAGGTACTGAATTGTCTTTAATATACGTATTTCAAGCCAACCAGTAACAAAATATAAAAATATGAATTTTGATGATTTTTTCGATGTTTCGGATTAGCAAATCGCTGCTAATCCATTTAAACAGGGCGAGTAAAACAAGCCGAACCTATAAAACAGAGATTTAAACAAATTAAAAGAGAAGATAAAGACAATGTAATCACTTAAAAGTAGTGAAGGCATGAACCTTCAATTCCTAATTACCTTTAGTGCTTCATATTTGTTATGAAAGATATTTCTTTGTCCTTTATTATGTTTATGAAAGGTATTTCTTTGTCGCGTATTTAACCTGCTACATATGGTATCTCTACACCCCAGAATTGTTCACAGTGCTTGTTAAGTACTATTGTTATTAAAATTCATTATCACCTTTTAACAAATTTATTATAATATTTTGAAAGAGATTAAACATTTTGGGTTAATAGGACACATTAACGTGTTTATTAATATCCAGATGTCGCTCTCGCTCTTTCGTTCTTTTGCATATCTGTATGTGTTCCTTTTTCCAGTCAGTACTTGTGTCTCATTTGTGTGTTTCTCTGTCTATTCTGTGTGGTTTCAAAGATACCTATTACTTTTACAGTAATGTCATATTTCATCTATGATCTCTTCTCATTTGGAGAAATCATGTCCTTATTATAGTAATAATATAATAGTTTGATCTTAAAGTTTGATTTGTATTATACATACATACATTGAAAAGTATTTTCAAAATGTGTGCGAATATTTAGTATATCCCTTAAATCCCTAAATGCCATTTTTGCATGGAGCAGACCCCTGCCTTGTGTTTAGTGGGAAATTGCTCCTACATCTAACAAGACAAATAACGCTACCTCCTTTTTTGCGGTGATGGTCAGGGTGGTAGTCATATCCTAAGGACGTAATGGATACACATGAGGTTTTGACTCAACAATATTATAGAGTGATAGAGGCTTGTAATTCATTAGGAATTTTACATTTTAATCAAATTATATACACTCCACTTCAATAAAAGCGAATCAAGTGTAAAACATAAAATTTGGATAAATAGTGTAATTAGCTACAACCACAGTAAAACCCGAGTATAACTCTTTAGGGTGCTTACATACATTGCTTTCTATATTATTTGGATATCTGGCAACTTTAGAAAATTTTGTAAACTGACATACAAACTATGATAGTTTTTGATAGTCTATGCTATTGTTAGCGTTCTGATTTTACTGATGGACAGTATACGATATATCGCTGCTAGCAATACTTCATATCTTATGAATGCTTTCAGTCAGCCGTGTTTTTATTCAATTATTCCAGCATTTTGCACGCGCGATGACTGCATCATAATTAATGTGCAATAGGAAGTACATTCAGGTTTATAAGCAAGGCTAACGTACCTAGACATAATCACATTAACACGTATAGCGGGTAAAAGCCACTACTAAGCTTGTAAGTTAAGGAAATCTCAACCAGTAAGAAATCGATAGAGTCAATATCCCACACAAGAGCTTCAATTCATTGCATCAGATCGCTTGTTCCCTGCACTCTTTATATTTAACCAACCAACTACTAAACCATTAGCGGTGGGTCCCAACAGCGCAAAAGAAAGACGTTTTTTTTGATGATTTGACACGTCGTTCAGTGTTAAATCACGCCACCCACACACCACAACACGCACACACACACACACACACACACACACACACGACACACCCACACACGCATACTGAGCGCATCAATCGGCACAATTACCAAATACACATACCCTGAGGTGGCCACCGACTGTGATACCAATTTTATATATTGATCCGCGTGGATGAGGTGTTTCTTCATATGATTAGTATGGGTCGGTAAATTGGTCCTATGCTGAACCTCTTTCTTTCATTTTTACTGGCTGTAAAATCATTGGATTTAATATTTCAATATAAACTCGAGCCTGCTTTTTGTGTTTGTGTGATTAGTACACCGCTTAGATACTTCTCAGTGCCATTTATAATTATTCTTATTATTTTTATATTATAATTCACCTACACACCCTAAAAACTAATTGTGGTTGTATTTTTACTTTGGGGGGGGGGGGGGGGGGGGGGGGGGGGGGGGGGGGGGGTGCTACATGCATTAATCATTATTATGTACGGTCGAAATATGATAGAATCATTTTAAAAAAAAATGAACCTTATGTGATTTGATATTGTTAAGCTATGTAGCTCATATGGCCATTACAAAACATGCGTCTGGACTTCTCTTCAACACTGATCACAAAATTCTAAATTTTGGACCAATTGAACGAGATGCCAATGTGGATGATCAATTTTAATTTAGTCATGTGTTATGTGACTTCCTTGAACCTCTAAACACTATACGGTGGTCAGGGACTATATCAAAATAAATACAGGGTAACTGAACTTGGGAGGATATCGACCAAAACTAACGGGGATATGTCCTATTGATACACAAGTTCTAACATTACCGAGCCAAAAATGCAGGGTGTATCAGATATGCATGATGAAACTCATTTGAAATTTAGAATGGCCGATTTCATCTTAACATGCTCAAGAGTGTTTCAAATTAATTCCGATAGTTATTTTAGTTTGAAAGGATTGCACCGACAGTAATATTAGATCAAACGTTTTTTAAAAATAAATTAGCTGCAAATAATTTTTTCATTATTAGCGTATGAAAAGAAATTTGTATTGGCGGTTTACATGCCTTCACCAGAGAAAGCTTACCTTCGGCTGTCATAAGTAGTAATAATCAAATATCTAAAAAAAGCAAGCAACAAACTTGAAAAAAATAAGAACTGTAAGGTGTATATGTATCATTTTGTAAGGTGTAGTGATCGTTTAAGCCGAGCTGTTTTACTATGGAGTAAATTCTATCATTAATCTTGAGATGTAAATTAATTTGATCATGCCGTTTGAAAGGAGGAATCTCTTTTATATCCTTATCCCGGAAACATTTGTAATTACCTAAGCAAGCGAGGGTGTTTGATTCTAATCCCACCAGTGCACCAGTTTTGGGAAATTTAACTTCAATAGCGTCATGTGATTCCACAAATATCCTATTTTTACTGACGCATAAGCCTGACTTTAACACTCATTTTAGGCCAAAAGGTGCTAGTACTAGGTTGGATGTTTAGGATCCCATAAAAAAAATCTATTCTTACCATAAAATCCCTGATTTTTACACTCATTGTAGCCCTCCAAATTGCTAGTACTTAGGGAGTCTTTAGCATGATCATGAAAATGTGGTTCTTAGACTTTGGAAACACTTTTATATCCCTAGGCACTGCCATGTGTTTAGTACAGTACAATATAGGCACACTGTATTGCATTTTGGGATTATTTCAAAACACCCTCTACTGCGCAAGTAACACAAAGAAAGAAGTGAAAGATACGATTACTTCTTCTTTACGACTCAAAAGAAAATGTTGGAAGATACCATGACCGCTTGATGTATTTTTTATTTTTGCAAAATGCATTAAAGGGACATAATGGCATTAAAACAAAAATGACATAATGAAAAGGACCCTTACTGAAATCACTTCCACGAGTTTGAAAACAATTTGGATGTTTACATTCTGTAAATCAGTAAAAACAGGAAGAGTTCCAGGGGGAGGTGGCAGTTTGTGGCAATTTCTGGAACAGAAAAGCAAGGTGTTCACATCCCTGACAGAATTTACAGTGTATCTAGCATGTTTTGCGACACAATTCAAAAGCATTTAGACCGGGATTCAGGCATTTTACTTTAAGCTTGTGATCTGGCAAGTGAAAGATGGATTAGCCGGGATTAGCACATATACAATAGCAATGGTCTGTGAGCTGATGACAACATGCTTTTCAAGTTTGGTAAATGCTGGCAGTAATGTCAGCATCCTTGTTCCAGAAATTGCCACAAACTGCCACCTCCCCCCACCCCCGGAACTCTTCCTGTTTTTACTGTTTTTACAGAATGTAAACATCCAAATTGTTTTCAAACTCGTGGAAGTGATTTCTGTAAGGACCCTTTTCATTATGTCAATTTTTTTTCATGCCATTATGTCCCTTTAGAGATATTTATATAGTGAAATTATGTCGTATTTGAAGATTTGAAGAAGGAGACGGATAGAGAAGAGCGCGAGAACGGTCAAATCTAATCAACATAATACTCACAAGTGTTTTCTAAAATAAAACTAAGGTTTCTGTTCTTTCGTTGCATGTTCTATCAACTCAACATGAGCAACTAGCAATAAAAATAGACATTGAACATCTGGCTTTTCATCACATTCCAATAAAGACATCAGCGCTTCAATTACTACTCAATAAGACATTCGTCTTTCATTGTTATTTTCCCTGGTATACATATACCTGCTCCCATTCTGTCTTTGTAGCTCATACGACAGAGGCAACGGGAATGATTTAATGATAGGTAGCTTATCAGATGTTCCACTTACTGTAAGCTCTTAAGGATAGATCCACCGTGGAACCATAGCTATGATTTGTGGAATTGACAGTTTTAAAAATATATCGGGCAGTTAGGATTTTTTCGGAGGGTAAGGTATTATTTCGTATATCAAATTCATCAAAAAAGATACAATGCATCTTTGTTCATTTCAGTTTTGTGACAGTCAATGATAAATATCTGTTCAGAAACGATGGAATGGAATCTCAATACTTAATGATTTGCAATCTGAGGACTGGAAATCATCTAGATGCAATCTAGAATACCTGAAAACACTTCCTCCAATATTCACATGTTGTTCTTCCAGAAATGTTGCCATAACTATGATCATTCGTGGTAGATCTAGATGCGCGTATGTACCTAATAGTATCAAGAATGGATTGACGAATACCCGTCCTATATACTTCTTGCATGTTATTAAAGTAATACATTACTTTTGAAACATTGTAATAACATGTACTTTGTACTTGCTGACGCTTTTATCAGTTTTCATAACGCGCGTCATTTCCAGCCAATGACGGATCAACACACTTGGCAGTTGTCTATCAGAAATAATCCAACTATTCATGTAAGAAGAAGCTTTAGTTTCAGAAGTGAGTTGGAGTAGCTGTAAAAACCTGCCAGAATGTAAGAGGATAGAGGATAATGGGAATGAACGTTTTCTCAACCACTATCAAAATACCGGCTTTATTAAAGTCACCACCAGGAAGTTACATGTGAACCTACGGCGTTTTGTCATATAAAGTATACAAAGCCAGGGTGGATATTGGCAGATATGTAATGTGATAGAGCATAGGCAAGAAGAGATACGGGAATAGATTCCGTTGCATTTTGATTTTAATGTCGTGGTGAATTTGCTTGGGGGAAATATAAAAATCTTGAAGGAATGGATTGTACAAAAATTATTGTTCGGGAGTAATTACTTTTTACTTTCATTCAGTGATTTTAAGATTTTTCTTTCTGTAATTCTAAACTAACAAAAATATCGTCTCTAAAAACAAATGGGCATGAATTCGGGATTATCGAAAATAACATATTGAGCACAAAAAACAGCGCTGTTAAATCCAGAATCCCTTTAAGCTAATTAATCTCGGGATTACCTCTAAGTAATCTCTAGACATGGGTCTTGGCTTATTTTATCCACGGGTATATGTGGTGCAGAGTGCATTGACCTTTCCAACCCTACCACATTCGTTTACCCGTGTGTTGATTGGTTCAAACGAACCACAGGGGGAAAAATTTCCAATTGCGACCATCAAAAAAGGCAGTAAATCCTGACATGTAAATAAATGAACATTGTGCAAAATTTCCACCGGTGACATTTGCTGCTTTGTTTGCATGTCTATGAACTATATATGTTATCAAGTAAAAAGGAAATCATGTTTGCCGCATATTTGCAAGCAAATTTTCATTGAATTATTCCAATCATCAACGTCTTTGGTGAATTCAATCCGCAACTCCTTTTTGGACTGCAAAACAATGGGTAACAGGATAGCGGAGTTGAAAATGGTGAGAAGTAGGTTCCAAGGTCAATTTTGGGGAACTTTTGTTTCTGCCATAAGTATTTTTATCCACACGGGTAAAATTTTCTCCAAAAAGAAATCGATGGGGTTTCTTACATTTTATGGCCTTTTTGCCCGATCGGTATTATTGAGAGCTGTCTCACCGTCCTGGGATTACGTTTACTTTACCAGTAAAACCCTTATACATCTATTTTGTTCCAAGTAACATGAGATGGATAGCATAGGGACAGTTTAGGCATCGATAAAACTACAAAGGTAGGACTTCAGTTGCTCCTAATCGTATGTCTGTAAAACTGGTGGAAACGATCCCATGAAAAGCTGAACAGAAGTTGGGGTGAGGTTTTCAAAATTCCCTAAAAAAGTCCCTTAAAAGGGAGACACTGGGCACATTTGAAAAATAGTGCGCCTCAAGAATTTTCAAAATCCGATTATTTTTGCATGGTTGTAAACGCTTTATATACAAAAGGCCCTCACCCGAAAATGATTAAGACCAAATGCAGCTTCCTTATGGGGTAAAACGAAAACGATTTTAATTAGGCGTCCGCCGGGCGACGTCGTTTAAATTCAGCCAAGGACGACGAAAATGGCGTTTAAACACAATACACGCCCAACGCCGTATGGCATGGTCCACCCGCTTGCAACACTTGTTTGGATGATCATAAACCTTTGTGGTTTAATATCAGTGGTTACGAGTCAGAAATATGCAGTAATATACACCTAAACGATTTTTCATTATATTATGGAAAACTAAAAGTTTGCCTACAAATTACCCGGACATGTTTATCTCATATCAAGTCCTATCTGTTTTGGGGATGTTTTATTTTTATGTGTAACATATATCTCTGCTCTTCAGTGGCCTAGACATCCATTTGAGAGCAAATTGAAGGAATTTCAGATTTTGAAAAGTTCAGTGCCGCTTAATTGATTTTTTTCCACTTTCAAATCAAGGAAAACACTCCTCTTCGTCTCACCCATCTCCTTATACCACCCCCCCATCACTACCCACCTCCCCACTTCCCACGGCATCACCCTCATCCTCCAACTGGATCCACATCCTTCCACCATTAAACACTCTCATCTCCCTTCTTCCTCCCCATTACTAGACCTCTCTACATTTTTGCGACGCATGCTTCACATTCCCCTCATCTTTTTCATCCTTCTTTCTTTCCTTCGGTTCTTTCTCGAATACACCTCGCTTTCAACACCCCCTACACCCCCCGCATAACACCCTCTTCTGTGCGGATCCCTGCCTTGCTTTAGGGGGATATTGCCCCTAGATCTTACAATAAAAATATCGTCCCTTTTGGCGATGATAGCAGGTTGATAGTAATTTTCCGAAAAAGACGTTAGGGATATAGAAGTCCCAAGTATTGTAAATGAGGTATTGCAATTGATTTCGTCATGCGCTGCCTCAGAACATCATACAGCGCATGAGGAATGATTGCAAACCTCATGTGCATACTGGGCTTCTAGATGAACTATCTACCGAAAGTTGACATGAAATGAATCCTGTTTAATAAAATCTAAAGTCCGATTGTACTTATTAAAACTAATCGCTGACTGAATTAAAGTTTTTGATTTTCCAAAATTAAAATAAAAAAAAAAAAAAAAAACATTGTTTGCTTCATTGGCTTCAATAACCACCCAAATCGTAGGTGAGTTAGGGGGATGCCTTAGTATCTCACTTTAGATGCAATATTTGTTCTGTGGTTATGCACTTGATAGAAAATACGCAGAACAAGCTGGATGCCTTATTATATCTAGATTAGGTGGGAAAAAAAGACCTTTTGTATTGACACAAGGGCCAAATTTAAATATGCACAATTTTGGACCTCAACACATACCGAAAAACCCACGATCTAAACATATCACCCCAATATTAGTTGACCAGCCTTGGCTTCCAAACCTTTCAGAATTAATATTCTTTGTATCCGGAAACTGTTCGCGAACACAGTCGGTCTAAGTGTACAGAACCCCATAAGCTCTTGTTCCATTCGATTCACTAGAGGTGAAAAACTAAGGAAGTTTCGCACTTCGCAGACCTTGAAACTAAACAAAGCAGCAAAAGGGCCGGCCCAGCAGGAAGGAGCTAACACGAAAATATTGCTTTCTTTGAACTGGAATTGACGAACACCTTAGAGTAAGTTGCAGAGAAATCACTTTGCAAACATTACAAAGTCTTCATTCAATACACATCAAAGATCATAATGCAGATAAGAACCACCCACCACGGCATTGTGTTTATGACGCGGCCTAATGCATTATGGGGTCAGTTTCATCATTTCATTAACCCAAGGGTGTGAAATCTTAACCACTATTGTGTCATGGGATCAAGGAAAATTGTTCATTTTGATTACATACTTCTCATAAGTAATCATTTTCCCACTATAAATAAAATAATATTATAGTTTACCATTTATTGGGTATGTGCATGTAAAGGTGCACATTATGAAAATGGAATAAAAATGCAGCTCAATTTCTTTTCTGATATCATTGATCAAGGACATACCCTAATGCTGCATTGACTCAATCAAATAGTGGCGTTATTATAAGTAAATCCCTGTATCAGTGACAAAGCAATTCAGATTCCCCTTTGTTTATTTGGAACTGCAGAGCATTGTTACTGTCCATGCAGCTGACAAAAATGTCATGCTTTATAGACTTCAAATCCCCGCCCAGTTAGGGTAGAGGTTTCACATAGAATCCCCAAGTACGCAAATGAGGTGATTGCCATTGATTCTGTCATGCTTCTCTATGATGTTTTTAAGTAGCGCAGGACGAATCAATGGCAAATACCTCATTGTATACTTGGGGACGCCTATATGAAATGTCTACCTAGTTTGGATTGAGCTGGCATCGTGCGCGATTAAAATAAACTTTGAGTTCTACTGTGAGTTCAATAATATTGAATGTATTGTTCATCATTTATGAAAAAAGAAACTATGTGAACAAAACTCATATGGTGGTAGGTTGCTTGGTAAGCTGTAACCTAACATTTTTTGTGCAGAACCAGATCCATAACTTACTGTTTGGACCTCATTTCTATTCAATTTACCACCATGTATTTAGACGAAAAATACAAAAGGGGGTCTAGCGACTTTGCTAACAACACGGTAATTGATAAAATGGGGTTCCCGTTCAGTTACTTTAAGTTAAGTTTTTGGTTTCTGCACAAGATGTTAGGTCCAGTATGTCAAACAACTTCTTTCATGATTGTTCATCTTTGTTTCCTTTTCGAAAATGATGAAGATACGGTCAAGTTACTTGAACGCACAGTAAGAAGCCTAGGTTTATTCTCGTGAAAGAGGACAAGGATCTTGTGCTTTGCGTCATGAAAAAAATAGCTCAATCTTAATCCGGTGATGAGCACCTGAAATCTGTTTCAACTGCGTGTTAATAACAATGGCTCTGTACTTCCAGATAAAGATTGTCTTATCCTCTGCATACCGAGCGGATTTACTGATAGCAGTGCTATTATTTGCTCGAGTCATGCAGCATGAATGTTAAACATCTACTGGTCACTGATATTAGAAAATAAATTTGTGAAGAACATTTTAGTCATTTCAATCACTGTGCAACTGTTTCACTTGGATATCACCCCATAGAAATTGACAAGGTATAATGGACATAATAACTGGCGGCGGCAACCAGTTACTTCGCCGCTATGCGTAACCAGTCCTTTTGCAAGCATCTTTCTCTCTTGATCCCAGGGTATTAGTTTCCAATGTAGTCAAGGACCCTTTTGATCTTTTTTTTTTTTTTTTTGCCCCTCCCAGAAGAAAAAAAAAACGAGGACTGAAAGCGGAGTGTTGCCAAACTGGTCAATTCAACTGGAATCTCCATATTACTAGCACGTGTTTGGCACGGCGTTCTATCCAATTGTGGTAACAATCCCATGTTTGGTGGAAGGATCCTATAGGTCTTATGCAAACACAAATTGTTCGCGCCCGCAGGCGAGTGCCATCTCTCTGTCATTGCTTATGAGGCAGACTCCCTCATATAATGTTGCTGTAGGGGTTCGCCACTCCTCCCTCAACAGCGAGTCTGTTTGCATTCCCCAGCACATGCCGGTACCCATTTAGACTCCTGGGTGGAGAGAGGCAAGCGAGGTACAGTGCCATGCCCAAGTGTACAACACCTTAACGACACGGGGCCGAACCCACAACCAAATGCTAAGGATGCGAGCGCTGATCCACTGCACCACATGTGCCTCAATAGGTATTAAGTGCGAAGTGTTTACTTCAGAACTTCTTGGTCAGCGTCAGGGGGAAAGTTAATTAACAAATTTAATTATTTAAGCAATTTGTGTTTGGTCCGGACTTTTTATTGGTAATAACACTACCTGTGTTCTTGAACGGTTTATGTCCATTGCTGAGGGTATCCTGAACTTAATTAATCACACATTGTCCCAGCTTTAACAACACTTATCCATTTGCAGAAATGTAGCCGAGCTTGATTCTTCCGGGATGGAACAATAGACCATTTGCACGGAGATCCTCCGATCTGACACCCTGGCTATCATGAGGGAGGAGGCATCACATCAACGCCTCCTGCAATGTCCTGAGACAACCAGAAGCCTATCAATCTGTGGATTTGTTTTTTCCTATTCAACGACTAGGGTGCAATATTTGTTTTATAAACATGTAAATGATATCACATAGATTCATGGATGGGTGGTTTAATGGTGGATGGTTTAATGGCATGATGGTTTTACATGGCTGGCTGGATGATGGATGGATGGCATGGATGGATAATCATGACTGAAGAATGAATGTATTGGATGGATGGATGGATGAGTGAATGTATGGATGGATAGACATGGATGACTGGGTGTATGATGCATGGATATAGCAACTTATTTAACATGTCAGATTTATTAAGTCAGCAAGATTTTTTTTTTGTAAAATTATTTCAGGTCGTCTGCAACGAGACACTATTTAATGCCTTGGGTAAAGCGTATTTCAGTTACAAAATGCCGCTTTCAAGTACATTATTGTAAAATGATCTCACACGAAAAGAGATTGCTCCCATAGTTATATATTATTATTGGAATTATCTCACTTATTATCGTCTGATATGAAAGTGCTAGTTGTACTGCCTAGTCCGTTATGCTCTATCGTTGGTTGTTTCACTAGGTGAAAGGTACTACGAGATTGAACAAGTCCTAGTATGATTTTGTAAAGCAATTAATATTAATTTATTTGCCCCCCCCATTTGGTAAAGTTGTTCACATGTTTCGCACTAAATAGTTTAATGTGTTTTCCCTGTATTCCTTATATGACCTTGTGGATATTGACTGGCGCAACTTTTTAAAGACACTCTCAGAGATCCGATCAACCACCTGTACTTACCCTTTTCTAGCTTCGGTCAATTACTGACACATTAAATTGCATTATATTAAATTGTTATTGAAACAGAGATATCCCAGATGACCCATGAAAAAGAGATAACCCATGAACTTTGGCTCATGAATGACCACCGCACCGTAAGTTTACGTATTTCACGTGTCACCAAAGTCTAGAGGTAGGAGAGAAGGCGAAAGCTCAATTAAACCCCTTTGACCATTCATATCGCCGCGCTCGTAAACAG
>JAMKCH010075671.1:0-17704 GCA_023653785.1 Ophioderma brevispina
GACCAAGAGTGTGTCAGTTTTGAATCAATCATGATGCATAGCAATGTGCCCTATACTGTAACTGTACTAAAAAACACTATCAAGTACTTAGAAGATAAAAGCATTCAAAGTTTAAGACCAACAGACATTTCATAATCATGCTAAAAATCCTAAGTACTAATGCTTGTGGGCTAAAATGAGCATTAAGTCGGGTTTTTATGTGTGAAGAATAGGCTTTTTATGGATCACATGACCCTATTGAGGTGAATTTCCCAAAATTGTGTCTTGTGGGATTGACTCAAAACACCCCTGATTCAGATTAACTGAACAAAAATAAATCTAGTATTTGGTCATGTTTGAAAGAATAAACCTGTTTTTTGCCTGTTTTTTTCTGTCCATAACAGTCCATCAATTTCCAGACTTGCCCAAGTCTATGCTTTCAATATCTTGAGCCTAGGGTACAGAATAACACTTAATTTTTACCCTTCAATCTTCATTGAATTTTGATTGTAAAGAGAATAGGATATTGTTGGCCAAACTCAGAATGCATACTGAAGGTATCTTTTATAGCACATCTTAGAGATTATTGTTTCTAGCAACACAAAAATGCAGGCTTTGTGTGTCTTCCCTATAAAGTGATTTAATAATAATTTATATGGATTATGATATATAATTGATTAAAGCTATTATACTCACTTATACTTCATTCTTCACCAATAGGCAGCCTCGTTAACCTTGTGATTAATATAAGAATAATATGGGCGCAACTGCAATCAACAATACCGCAGCAGGTGCCGTGCATGATGTATCTACGGCACGCGCACACTTTAGCCAGAGGCCACGCTTGTAAACAATATTACTTCCATCATTTCATCATATCCGCTCGGAATAAACATATTCTCTACTTTGCCTATTATGTGCTGACAAGTATGTTTATATAATTTACTGGCCCCTGTCAACGAACACAGAGACCTTCATCTATCTGACTAATAGAGTTTAGTTTTGGGGGCCCCTCTGAAAAGAGTCGTTCACGGACGACTATCCCTTGTCAACAGAAAATAAGCAGACCTCGCCAGATGCTAAAATTCTCTAAAAGGATTCAGATGGAGCTAGTTTCATTTTGGCAAAGCAAAAAATAAGAATATTACATTGTAACAGCAATGGTGCTGTGTATCTTTTGAAATGGGGATAAAAATAAACCAAATAAAACAGCACCTCTTCCAGGGTGCAGGTTCCAAATGGAATATCCTATTTACCCACTGACAACTTTTTTTTTGCGTTTCAATTCAGGTGAAAAAGCCCTTCACACGCAAGACTTGTGCCCCTGTCAACATATAACAAGCAATCCTGCCCCTTGCTAAAATATAGTTTAGGTGGCTCTGAAAAGGGCTGTTCAACCTGAAGACTGCCCTTGTCCAACAGAATAAGCATATCTCAATTATCTGCTAAATTAAGTTAGATGGCTCTGAAAAGAGCCGTTCATGAAGAACTGTCCCTTGTCAACAGAAAATAAGCAGACCTCGCTAGCTGTTAAATCCTCATAAAGGATCAATTGAGCTCTTTCATTTGGTAATAATCTATTTAATTTAAAAAACACAATGGTTGCTGGTATATTTTTGAATGGGGAAGTAGGAGAAACACAAAACTAAAAAGCACCTCTTCCAGTATATAGCAAATTCCAAAAAGCATGGAATAGTCCCCTTAAAGGCCCATGCCAACATATATCAAATCTTTGTGGTTTCAATCTCAAGGGTTTTGATGGGATGAGTGGTGACAGGAGAGTTTTTTTGTTTGAGGTACAACTTTTCACTTGATCGGTTGTATACCATCTACCTACCAAAATGTTTCGGTAGTTGCAAACAAGATACAAAAGAAAAGTGCAAACTTTGTGTTGAACTTGCCCGCTATCGTCCCTTTAGAAAACAGTGCTTTGATTCTTCTGTCGTATACGACAGAAAATACCATCAATTAATCTTATTACATAAGACGGCAGATAGGCGTATTAACTATTGTGAAACCAATACATGGTAAGCATTCCAATATCGCAAAAAACTGGTTTGTAAAAAATGGAAATGTCCTGTGTTTCTTTACCTTCCCCCTGGGTGGCCTCCAACTGGACAAACGGCTACCTACTGGCACTGGATGCATAACCTCTATGTGTCTCTCTCATTGGGGTACACCTAGATTTATATCATTGCTGTCTGAACTCTGGCATCCGCCTCTAATTCTTCTTCGCATTGGCTGCAAATCATAAAAAACAGAATATAGCCAATATAGGAAAAGGTAGTACGAAAAGTTTACAAATATCTAGTTCAGTATTGGACAACTTTCTGCTGTATTTCAACACAACCTACTGCCATCTGGTGTTAGGCAACATAACTACAAGAATTACACAGTGCAAAATTAACATGGCCCCATCAACAACTGTGGTTTATCATATTTTATTGAAAATAGTGCCAAATGAGCCTTCATTAATATTCATAACCTGTCCCAAAACATACATGCACGATTTTGTCATGTCGGTTTCATACTATCACCATAGATACCACGTTATTCATTGCCTAATCGGTTTAGTAGTACAGTGGATTAATGGATTTCGTCAAAATATGCAAATGAGTCTCCTTAATATTTGTATCTTTTGTCCAAAAGGTATACAGCATGACTCCTCAGTTCTATCAATGAACAAGTGCGAACTCGTAGTTTACTCGAGGCGTAAAATTGTCCCCTCCGAAACGCGCGATCACTAATTGACGACTAAAACTGCAACAGGTCCACTCTTAATTTTTGGCCACCACTAGCTCGAAAAAAATTGTTACCTTTGGTTTTTTTTTGAAAATACTCCAGAAATCTTAAATTCATCATAGCAAATCCCGAAAATTCACTAAATTGATAAAAATATGTAATTTTTTTTCAATTTGGCAACACTATTTGAAAAAATCATTGTTAACCACATTTGAAATTTGGGACCCAAACAGGTACTAGAAGGGGGCGAAACACGTATTTTCACATTTTCAAGAAATGTAAACAAGGCTGGCAACCCAAAAGACTGAACCACGTGTAACACCAAAACTAAAAAGAATACCTTTTCAATGAAAACATTGGTACTACATATGTTAATTACCTTTGTTGTGGTATACCTTGCCCCCCCCTCCACCTCTCATGTGACGTTGCTATTTGCATATCAATATCTCCATTTGGAACTTTAATCTTACCCCTAAATCGCCCAAAAAGCTAATCATGGTGAGAACTCTCATCCCCCTTCTTTTCCACCAATTACATCATTATACGCCCTTACGGAACTCCATAAAACTTGTACACAATCCTTGCGAAAATTGTCATAAATTATGCAAAATAGATACTTAATAGCATATTTTTACACCCAACATCTAATAAGGAGTCGAGAACTCATCACCTCGCTATCTTCCAACCAGTTACATCATCATAGCCCTCCTGGAACTCCAGAGAAATGTACACAATATGGTCACAATGTTTTGACATTTCTGGGTCATGTGGGACCTTTTTTCCCTTTACCTTTCCCCCACCCCCTGACGAACCTAGGGGAACGACCCTGGGGAATAATTACATGGTTAGTAGGGGGGTTTCCTCTCCTCCCCACCTACAATCTAGGCCAAGATTGGCTACTCTATAGCTCATCCAAAAAAAGATTGACCAAATGTTCCAGGGTTTAACATTTTAATCACGACATACATCATACGGACATTCTCCACAACCCCTGACAGACCCAGTGGGACCCTGGGGGTATGAAATTACATGTTTAGTAGGGGGGTTTCCCCACCTACATTACACCCAGTTTGGCTACTCTAGCGCATATAGAAAAAGATATATGACCCAAATGTTTCCAGGTTACATTTTTTATCACGGACATACAGACATACGGACATTCCTCCCCCACCCCCTGACATACCTAGGGGAGGACCCTGGGGTATAGATTACATGGTTATTAGGGGGTTTCCCCACCTACAATATCCCAAGTGGCACGCTAGCTCATCATTCAGAAAAAAAAATATACCAAAATGTTCCAACAAGATTTAACATGTTTCTCACGGACATACATCCGAACAGACGGACGGAGCCCATTTTTAGTCCCCCCCTCCCGAACTTCGTTCGCGGGGACAATGATCGTTTAGTCCCCCCCCCCCCCCCCCCCCCCCCCTGTAGAGTGGATAATTTTCTTGCTTCTTTAAACTATGCAAATGCGCTCATTATATTCATAACCTTCCAAAGAGTCATAGAGCACATGACTCATCTTCTCTCTCTGTGCCATATTAGAAGTCTTTAGAGACCTCTAAGGGGGATATTCCCATAAACTTAAACATAAATTAATAGGCCTCACATTTTTTCTGATCCTGGCTGGCAATGGGGTAAGAAGCAATTTTTGTGAACATCAAATCCATAGTTTAGCGTCATTTTTAACAAAAATAATAAATAAAAGCTATAACGAGTGTGACGGTTTCTTAACATAACAGTAGTCGCGTGCAGTCTAATATTGTATAGTATGGAAACTTTTACCTCGTAGGATGCAACAATACCCAAACTTGCTCATTTGTTAATTATCTGTAAGCCGCCGAAAATATTTTTTTTCTAATTGCCCCATCTAAAGGAATTACGCCGGGACCAGTCCAGAGGCCATTGAGTCCATGTATCTTCCAAGTACGGCTGTTAAAAACCTGCATTTGGCGAGGTTGAACATACTCCTATACTCTTAATTCTCATAACCAAACAACTTGTTATTACAGGGCAAATGGTATTCGAGTTGAGTTCACTCCACAAATCTCCCTAACACAGCAACCTGCTGGGTTTAGATCCCTATGGACTAAGAATGTTAACTGTTACTTTGCACAGTTAGATTAGTAGTGAGTTGAGTTAGTTGGAGGCGAGTGTGATTTATTTATAAGGAGTTATCAGCTGAGTCTAGCTGCTGATTGCCGCAGTAGTCAACAATTTGGGGGTAATACTGTTCCACAAGACAAATGTAACCTTTTTAACAGTCACTATCAGCGATCCACCGAACGAGTCAAATTAATTTGAAATGTACAGGAATCAGCTTAAAAGTACGGATATGTTTGTAGAATTCTCAGAAGTTATTTTTTTCGAACTGAAAAATTACAGAAAAGGAAGAAAACAGCAAGTGTTTCTTCAAAATTCAAATCCCCATTCCACTACAATTTGTATAGTGTCCATAGAGTGAGTATTACTGAAACCAATTTTGGTTCTAATTCAGCTGTTTTTGGTCCTATTCTTGTTACACACATGCCAAAATCTGATCTTTGGGTGGAGTTTTTTTGATTTTCTCTGAATTAGCAAATCCCTGATAGTGCCTGCTAATAGGATAAAATACATCAATGGTCCTCTGACCTCTAGTGTCTTGCCTGCCATCTCGGTTTGTGAACGATAGGCTCATATGACCTTTGAACCTTGATATGTGATCTTTCACCTCACTAAACAATGTCAGTTATGCATGTATCATTCCATAAACCGAAGTTTGGTTCCAATTGACTCAACTTTTCAGTTGAGGTAATTCACATTTTCAGCCTATCTTACAACGTGACCTCACATGACCTTTTACCTAACACTGATAAATCCTTCCTGGTTTGTACGCCTCTAGCCTGAGAAAATGTAAGAGACGAAGCAAGCAAGGAACGGGTGGGAGTTCATCGAGCATATTTCAACCCTTGGTCACCAGGCTCATGCCTAAAAATACCCATAATTGAAAAACATCGTGCCTACAAGTTTACCGTTCTTTCAACTTTCTGTTATAGACTTCTGTAACATACAAATGATTTATGACCTGAAATCATCTAAGCAAACTAGGATTTTTGCATGTCGTGTAGATCTAGATTACCCTTTTCTGATATTCTTGACATGCTACCGTCTTGAGAAATTTTGGCATACGGAATCAAAGATTAGAGTAAGACAAGCTTCAAAAGCATAGGCCTATGGGACCGTGTAAAACAACAGATTGAATGTGGCAATTTGAACAAGATGAGGGGATGAAAATTTTGCAATCAATAAAAGCATTTTGATTTTGCTTGTCCAAACATCATTATATGGATAATCTAAGTCAAAGTGTCAACTAAAATTATTGAGTCATTAGTTTTCATCATCTAATGCTGCTACATGATAGTCATAATAGTGATGACGTTCGCAGGGTGACAATGATGGTGAATGATGACATTGACAGCAGTGACCACCATGTGTTGAAGATATGAAGATAAGATGATGACCCATGTTTGTCATGTTGAAGTCCGTGACAATGACAAGTGAGAACGACGATGAGGTGTGGTGGTGGTGATGGTGTCGGTGACGACGGTGACCATGACAAAGATAATGATATTATGATAATGACGACAATGATGATTGATGATGATAATGTCGATACTATACTGATAACAATACAATGGCAATTATGATAATGAAAATGATCAAAATTATGAAAATTGAGGCAATCATTAATAACCTGCGTAATAGCGCGATCCAATCCAATGGGTATTAGTCTAAAATACAGCGCGCAAAGATGAATAACCAAAATAGACATTCGCGGGTCAATTGGTGAGATCACACTGACTTCTCATAATGACTCATGCGTGTGCCGTAATCCGTTAATTAAATTTTCGGTGCCCGGAGAATGATCCACATTGCGAAACCTTGATTTTTTAAAATCAAAACAAAAGTGACTTGAAGCCAAAAAAAACCCTAACTTATAAGAAATGGCAACACTTTCAGTCACCTCCATTGCGAACCTTAGTCTAGTCTAACAACCTGATATATTAATATGCAGTTCAAAAAAAGATCTTTAACATCGAATTCATTCCCACGTAAGCTAGCTTGCCTACCTGTACTGAGTCTGAGGCTGGTCCAAATGCCTGTACCCCCCTGCGGCCGCGTTGCACAAACATTTTGATTTTAAATAGCGAAAAAAAATGGGGGACGAAGACGACAACACTTTACATTTCATCCAGGTCCTTTTCTTTAGCAACGAGAAATTAAATCAAAGAGCCTCCGGAAAGCTCAACCTCTGGATCAAAACAACTGAAACAAAAGGTCATTCCATGCCAACGATTGATACCAAAAAAAACAAAAAATCTGCACTGGGTAATGACACTATGAATATGATCCCGTCGCGGTCATGATCTTGTTGATGGGCAGTCCCGAGGCATGTGGTATTTTCAAGTGCAGACAAGACTACCTGGGTACTTTTTCAACCAAAAAAGACATTACAAATGTAAAATCAGTTGCTTAAACAATGAAATTTGGAGCTTAAAAAGCCGTGTTGTTCGAATCGACCGGGGAAACGATTATTGTACATGCAACTGCAAATTGGGGAAGAGATCATGAATGTAAGACATGCAAATCAGTCCACGTACGGCATTTTGGGATTCCCCCAGAGTGTCCCCTGATCTGCGGGGGGGGGGGTGGGTTGGAGGTGGTAGAAATTAAAAAATTCTGTACCATAAAGACCAATAAAATAAAAAATAATCACCAAAAACAACCAAATAACAAAACAATAAACGAATGGAATATAAATAAACATAAAATACGCCAAACAAGAAATACAATAAAACAAATAATAATCAGTACCAATAAAACAAATACACTCATAAACAATATGAATTCCACATATTAATGACAAATAAATACAATAAACCAATCCCAAATTCACAAATACATAAACAATCCAAGGGTAAAAATGAAATAAAAAAAAATAGGCCATATATAATGTAAATACACCAGTGGATCAATGAGCAAATATAAATACGATATTGTAAATGGATAATAATTTGAATGAATAAACAAAAATAAATTACATAGACAAACAAAAAATAAATATCAACAGATGGAAATGAAACACAAATTCACCAAAAAAAATTGGTTATTACAATATTGGGAAAAAGAAACTGGGTTAAATAGGTAGGGGCCTAACTTGGAAATTTTAATTCGATCATTGCCGCAAACATGACAAAACAGAGTGACATACATGACAATTATGACTGAATGGCAAAGTGCAAATCTCAACCCTGACCCCTGATCTTCATAAACAGTGCAAATAAGACATTTGTTTTGGATGCTTCTAACATCATGCTATAATACACAATTGACTCTTGTTGTTGGTTTTGTAATCGTGGGCCCGGAACTTTGAAATCCCTACAGATGAGCTGAGACAGTATTCATCACGGGCTGGAGTGCGGCCCCGATGGGAACAGGGTCATCATGACAGACCATGTCCATGCATGCGGACGGTGTGCAGAACAGGCCGAGTGCGTAGTCGTGCGTACATGAAAATTAGTTGAGGTGGCAACACTAAAAATAAAAATCTTACCAGTACATTCATGCTGGTTTATATAATCCCCAATACCAAGCTGTACTTTGTTTCCAATTCGAAAACACATAATTCCACCGCGAATTAAAGAAACTCAAAGGACTTCCTGTTCGCTGCCCATTCATTGTCAGGACTGCCCAGCCACGGGGTAAATTGTGATTACGGAGGATGATCAAACTTCACTGAGCACAAAACAATCTGCATCGTATTTCAGCAATTATAGAATCCATAAGATTCCCAGGTTGTTAACTATCGCCAATTGTATCTCCCAATATCAACCGACACCAAAAGTTCATGAAATTCCACTCTGAAAACAGCGAACATTGCGAACATTCTCAATTTCGTTTTGACACGTCGAAGTGCCCTAACATGGATTGACAAAGGTTCAATTGGCACTTTATCTGATTGGGCCAAAACTTGTTGTTGTACTGGATCCCTGGCTCTCCAAAGACGCAACTATTTTTTTGAGGGAGACGGCTATCAAAACAAGGCGGTTCTCCTACCACAATCTCGCCTGCTTTACGCGGGTATAGCTGTAATGACAAAGAGCAAGCACAGACCGATTACAACTTGTACAAGTAGAATGATCCCAAGAGAATTTGTTCAAGCAGATACAGTGGATGATTGCAAGATATCCCCCTCCCCAACACCCTGCCCCTCAGCCCAATACCCTACAACACCACCCACCTATGCAACATTCCACCCCACCCGCACCCCCCATCCCCAACAACCACCATCCCCGATACACCCCACCCCCCCCAACACCCTGCACCAACACCCCCTCCCCTCCCCGAAACACCCCGCAACACCCCACCACCCCCTCCCCAACACCTAAAAACAACCACACCCCTCCCCACACCACCCCCCCCGCACCACCCCACACCCATCACAACGACCCTACACAAACCCACCCCCCTCTCCCCAACCCCTAACCACCGCGAACACTAACCCCACCCCCTAGTCCCCAACACCCCCAACCACCACCTCAAGAATACACCGCCGTTACTACACCCCACCCCTCCACCACACGTCACCCCTCAATACCCCACCACCCTCCACAACACCCCGCAACACCCCCCCACCCTTCCCACACACCCCCGCCCAACACCCCACCCCTCTCCCAACACCCCACCACCACCTCCCCAACACACCTCAACACTCCAACCCCTCCTCAACATCTCCTCAACAACACCACCTGTCAAGCAACACCAGAACCCTCCCCACCACACCTCAACACCATCCCCTGCCCCAACAGCACCACAACACCCCACCCCCCTTCCCAACAAGCCCCTCAACAAACCCCACTCCCCTCCCAAAACCCCCACAAACCCGCACCCCCCCCACACTCCGTTCAAACTCAACACCCTGCAACACCCCACCCACCCCTCCCAAGCCCCCCCCCCCATCCGTTCAATCCCATCCCCAACACCATCCCCAATCCCCCCCAACACCCCCCATCAACACCCCACCCCCTCCCTCACCCTCAACACCCCAACCCCTCCCCCCAACAACCCCCTCCCCAACACCCCTCACCAACCTCCAACCCACCCCCCTAGCCCCCTTCCCCAAACAACCACAATATCCCATCCCCCTCCCCACACCCCCCCAATGCCCCCGCACCACCCACCCCACCCTCCCCACAACCCACATATCCGCATCCCCCTCCCCCCCAACACCACCGCCATCCCCCTCCCCAACACCCCATCCCCCTCCCCACACCCCCATCCCCCTCCCCAACACTCCCACCCATCCACCTCCCCCCCCCAAAAAACACCACCCGTTCCTGCCTCCCCACCACCCTCATCCCCCTCCCCACCCCCACCCCCCTCCCAACACGCCATCCCCCTCCCCAACACCCCTAGCCCCCCTCCCAACACCCTAGCCCCCCTCCCCAACTCACCTCCAGCTCCTCCCGCCCCCAATCACCTCGCCAAGCCCTCCCACACCCAGTCTCCTCCCCCCAACACACCCCACCATCCCTCCCCTAGCCACAATACACACCACCTCCACCGGCACACCCACACCCGACCCTACCCACTCCCCAACACCCCGCAACACCCGACCGTCCCCCCTCCCAAACACCCCCACCTCGCTCCCAACTACCCCACCTGCTCCTTGGAACACAGAAATATTGCATATCAAATGTACTGTTTCAGCTATACCTACACATTACTCATATTTAATTAGTTCAATTGTAAACAAATGCCCCTTTAATTGTCACCACTGCACTTTGACCTATTATGATTCACACAAAGATGAATCCAGACTAGTCTTCATGTAGTGAGAAATTTTTGCCTATCCGATGTCCTGTTTCAGCACCAGCGATACAGCATTATGCATGATTTAATTAGCTCTTTTACATACCTAACACGCATAATCACTTACTTCACAAATGGCAAACAAGAAGTGCACCATAATAGGCTCTCTTGCAGTGAAGGAATTTTTTGTTATCCGATGTAAACCGTTTCAAAATTATAGCAATTAAGCTTATTTTTGCATATTATTAGCTCAATTTGCACAACTTAATTGCCCCGAATAGCCCCAAAATCTAATCAGGGTCGAGAACTCTTCAGCCCAGCTTCTTTCATCACCAAGTTACACATTATTAACGCCTTAGCGGACCTCTGAAAAACTTGTACACACGCCTTTTTTTCATAAAATTGCAAATTAGACACTTATTAGCATATTTTATGCCCAAACTGGCCACTTTGACCCAATTATGATTGCCCACAAAAGATGCATGACATATATTCTGTCATGCAGCAAGGAATTTTGCCTATCCGATGTACTTTTCAGAAGATACAGTAATTATGCAAATTTAATTTCGCTCATTTGCTACCTAAGCCGCATATATCACAGCACTTTCAATTCAGAAGAAGATGCGCACCATGGTAAGGCTTTCATGCATGAAGGAATTTTGTTTATCCCGATGTACCATGTTAAAAATTAATAGACAATTACGCTGATTTTTGCATATTAATGATCTCATTGGCATACTTAATTTGCCCTGAATACGCGCCGAAATCTAATCAGTTCGAGAACTCTCCAGCCCGCTCCCCTGCCACCAAGTTACATCATTATAAATACGCCTTATATAAACGGAACTCCTGAAACCTTGTACACAAGCCTTGCGTGATAATTTTCGTAAATTATCAAATTAGATACTTACATTAGCATATTTTGACGCCAAAATCTAATCAAGTCGAGACTCGTGGACCCGCTCCTTTCCACCCAAGTTACCAAACACACCATCGTAGCCCTTCCGGAACTTCCAGATAAATCGTACACATCACGTGAACACGGACGGCGAGCAGACAAACAGCAAGACCAGATCGACAGACGGACGACAGACGACGGACGGACGGACAGACATGACAGACGGACGGACGGACGTACGACAGACGACCGACAGACAGAAAGTGATTACTAAGTCTCCTGCCGAACAAGTTCAGGCGAGACAATAAAACTGAATTGGCGTTTGAAGAGATTTATTTGGTTTAGCTATGGACACTCTAAATGCGGTGATTAATGACAATAATAACTTTGCACTATCTTTTTTTTTTTGGTCAAGGTGTGAATCTTTGTGTTGTTTTGGGCCTCGGGATTTTATACCTCGGCGCCAAAAACCAACACCAAAGATTTCACACAAGGACCTCAAAAAAGATATGCTGGCTTTTGTCTAAATAATGTTCCGAAAGATAAAAACAATGTCCATGATAAAATGACAACTGACAAATCACCATGCACTTAGTCCTAGCTGCTATTCATTTCAACCTGTACCCAAAATCTCCAGGTCATTCTGACTCTTAAATACTGCTGTCATCCTCTCCTCTAAACCTTGCACCCACACCCCACTCCCATGTAACTAATTTAACTAGGACACTGAGGATAAAACAATCTCTTAATAACATACACAGCCTCAATTAGGTTACGAATCAGGGCCGCCCAATCTAAGTCAAAATATAATGCGGCTTCTGAAATGTCACTCAATGATAGGTCTGACGTATGTAACTGACAATAGCTTTCGCAAGGAACAGAACGATCTTGCTCCGACAGTATGGGTTTAAGAAAACTTCGTGCTCGAGTTCAAAGCATAAGCGCATCGCTGGTATAGCGAAAGAATACACATGCCCGTGGGGGAAAGAACAACACATTGTTTCTATTTTTAAAAGGGTGCATTACGGCGGCTAATTGTTACGTAATCTGGCCATTCCAAGTCTTAATTGGCTTGCACGGTTTATTTTTGAGGGCTTCGAAATCATGCATGCTACCCCGAACTTGTTTTTATTCAACAGTCTGTATCACTCCGTGGCGGGTTTTTTTGTTTCGGAAGTCACATTAAGACCTCGTTACTATTGCCTTTGGTGTCACAGACGCAGATAACAGCTCTGATTGAACACTACAAACATTGCCGTTTTTTCCTTTTTTCCCTTTTCTTACAAAAGAGTTGAGATTCCAAATCCACTCAGATCTATAAAATCATATTCAGTTCAAGACAGATGAGCAATCATATCTCCACACCATTTTGCCTCATAATGCCAGAAGTTGGAATCATCATAGCTGCTTTTGGTCAAATTAATCCTCAGAAGTATATAACTCCTCTTAGGACAAGCTAGGACACAGGTCCTAGAAGGAACCCTCAGGCATGGAAATCCACCAAATCACATCTCGAGTTACGTTGACGTTGGTATCAGAATTTAGCTGTAATTTGACACTAAGAATGGCTAGTATTACATCCGGCAGCTATTCACTTAACATCCTCCTTAATCGTGTACAATTTCTTGAATCCATCCTTAGGCATACCCCATTCTTACTCTACTCACGTAACGCAAGTGTGGGAGAGTGCGAATTTGCTTTACCAGAAATTGTCCAAAAAGTACCCAAACCAGATGTGTCTCATTCAAAAGCAGCATAAAATACATTTGTATAGTGCCAAACAGGCTAAGTCTTAGCTTAACACTCGAGTGATTGTTTTTAAGCACCATCTGAAAACACGCCAACTTGTGGTGCGTCAAATCCTGGTGGATTTTGCCAGGGTTATACACCTACAAACAGAATGGGTAGTAATCCAGAAAGAGGTTCATAGTCGGGCTTTGATCAACTCCACTCCGAGTATTGTGGTTACGCATTAAAGATTGAAAGGGCCATTATTTTTAAGCGGCCGGACAATGGGCTCATGGGCTTGTCTACACCCCATCGAGCATCGATTTGTTTGCAAAACACGGATCAGCCTAGAAGCGCAACCGCTTCTGGCAAGTGACTGGGGATTTGGTGGTGGCTCGGGTGACATGGAATAGTTCCTTGCTGCCAGGGGTGTTTCCCCATCTAGTTATACTTTGACGCTAGACACGATATTACTTGGCTAAAAACGAGGTGAAACTTTGTACATCAACATAAGATGTCCTGGACTTCCACACCCAAAGACTTTGGAGTGATAGTTAAGGCGGACTCAGAGATTTAAAATATGATTTTTTTTGTGTGTAATAATAATGAAATATTTCTAGACAGACACTAAAGATAGCAACCTAAAATGCACAATTCCAAGTTTTAGATGAATTGAATTTTTTTGTTTTGACGCATAAACATTTTTTAATATATAGTATTACTTTCATAGGAGTACTTGTATACCAAAAATCCGGATTCGGAATTTATAACAAAGTTTTGATTTTATGAAGGATTTTGATTTGAGCTTAGCTATTTCACACATTGATTAGGATATATCGGACAGCATTATGTGTAGCAAAAACAGGATTTATATTGAAAACTGATTTCACAACGGTTTAATCGTCTTTTGCAGCTCGCTATATTCAAAGAATTTAGCTGTGGGCCGCTCCATGGCTTTGACCTTGGCACATGAACCTGTTGTACCCTCAACATATAGGGTCCTTTGGGCACCACTATTAGACAAGTTTGGTTTCCAATTGAACTCCACTTTTCAATTGAGGGTCAATTTTTACCTTTTAGAGCCTATTTCTTTCACGTGGACTCGCATGACCATGACCTTGGCACATTCCATGGTGCACACTATACACACTTTTGGTTCCAATTAACCTTGCAACTTTGCATTGAGTGACACATACACACATATATCACACACACACGCACAACAGAATGCAAAGTGGTCCTGGCCGGCATAGCTTGGCGGCCCACAAAAATTGATGGCGCCCACCTAGGGAAGCTCTGATCCGCCTTACATCACTTTTACAAAGAGACTATACAAAGCCCAACTACAGCATTGATGGTATATTAATTTCTTTGGGGGGGGGGACTCATTTTTTCCCAAAATCGGAAACCATATTTCTTAGGCAAAACTATTTGTTCAAGAGGAAGTTTTCCTCCTCTCTTTTTTTTATGTTTTTTGGTTTTTTGATTTTTATAATTTATTTGTTGTTAGAAAATGGCCATACAAACAAAAACTACCTCAAAAAGATATTGTCGCAGTTTATTGTCTAAATAATTTTGACGACAGTAAAAACAATGTCCATGATGAAAATGACACTGACATCACCACTGCAATTAGTCCTAGCTGCTATTCATTTCAACCATGTACGCACACCCAAATCTCTCCGGTATTCTGACTCTACTATCTTGCTGTCAGCCTCTCCTCTAAACCATTCGCACACAGCAACGCCCACTCCATGTAATCATTCTAATTTAATACATAGACACTGAAGAAAAACAATCTCTTAATCACACAGCCTCAATTAGGTTACGAATCAGGGCCGCCCAATCCCTAGTCACACAAATATTATGCGGCCTTCTGAAATGTCACTCGAATATAGGTCTGACTTATGTTAACTGACAATACTTTCGCAGGAAAGAACAGGATCTTCTCCGAGCATATGATTTATAAAGAAAACTTCATGTGCTCGAGTTCAAAGCAAGCGCTCGCATGGGTATAGCGAAAAATTGAATAAAGAATTAACAGCATGCCCTTGGGGGAAAACACACATTGTTTCTAGTTATGATAAGGGTGCATTACGGCGCTAATTGTTACTAATCGGCAATTCAAGGCTAATTGGCTGCACTGGTTATTTTGAGGGCTTCGAAATCAATGCAGGCTACCCCGAACTTGTTTTTAATCAACAGTCCTGTATCACTCGGGCGGTTTTTTGTTTCGTAAGTACCATTACGGCACTTACTATTGCCTTTGAGTGGCCAAGACGCAAGAATAACCACTCTGATTGAACACACTACAAGAGCAATTGCGTTTTTTCCTTTTCTTTACAAAAAGAGTTGAGATTCCAAATCCACTCAATTATAAATCATATTAATTTCAAGACAGATGGGACAAGCATATCTCCCACACCATTTTGGCCTCATAAATGCATAAAGTTTGGAACCATGCATAGCTGCTTTTGGTCAAATGTAATCCTGCAGACGTATATGCAATCTCGCCTCTTTAGGACAGCTAGGACCGCAGGTCTAGAAGGAACCCTCGAGGGCAAATGAATCACCAAATCAACCATCTCGCGTTACGTTTGACTTTGGTATCAAAATGATTAGCTGTAGTTTGACCTAAGAATGGGCTAGTAATGTACAGCCGCGCTATTCACTTAACAGCCCTCCTACTCATGTACATTTCTTGAATCCATCTTATGGCATTAACCCCTTCTTACTCCTACTTCACGTAACTCAAGTTGGGAGAGTGCTATTTGCCTTTACCAGAAATGTGTCAAAAAGTACACCAACGTGTTTATCTGATTTCAAAACAGCATAAAATACAGTATGTAGAGTCCAAACAGGCCTAGTCTTAGCTTAACACTCTAGTATTGTTTAAGCAGCCTCTTGAAACACGCCACTTTTGCGTCAAATCCTTGAGAATTTTGCCAAGGGGTTTACAACCTACAACAGAATGGGTATTAATCCATAAAGATTGACTAGCGGGCTTTGATGCACCTCCACTCCGAGTTTGTGTTACGCATTAAAATTGAAAGGCCTTATTTTTAAGCGGCCCTGACAAGTGAGGCTGCAATTGGGGGGGTGTTGTGTGTGTTTTTTTTACTTTGGATGTTGGTGTGAGGTCTCTTTTTTTACTTTGGTGATTATTATAGCTTGTTTTTTGATAGCTTAACTTTATATCATGTTTGATTTGATCTTTAAATTTATAACATATCCTTTTGCTTCTGTATTGCTTACGTTCTACCCCCCCGTGGCCGCCTCGTCTTTTGTTTCATTGCCCCCCTCGCTTGCTCCGCCTCTAAAAGAGCTGCGACCCTCTTTCTCCTGCAAGGTTAAACTGGGGATTTGGTGGTGGATCGGGTGACAGGGATATTACTTGCGTGCCATGGTGTGTTCCCCATCTAGTGATACGTTGACGCTATTAACAGATCTTACATTGGCTAACAAAGAGGTGAAACTTGTGTACATCACATAAAAGATGTCCCTGGACTTCACACATACTTGGAGTGAGAGTTAAAGGCGGACTAGAAATTTAAATTTATTTGTTTTGTGTGTCATAATTAAAATAGTCACTAGAACTAAAGATAGTATACCTAAATAGCCAATTCCAAAGTTTGAGATGATGAATTTTTGTTTTGAACGCCTAACATTTTATAAGTATTACGTGTCATAGGATACTGTGTATAACAAAAATTCCGTGATTCGGAATTTTATAACAAAGTTTTGATTTTCTAGTATGAGGATTTTGCTTTGAGCTTAGCTATTTCCCACAGTGATTAGTATATTGACAGCATTATGTTTTATGCAAAAACTATGGATTTATTTAAAACTAAATTTCACGGTTACGGCTTTTCGCCCTCGCTATATTCAGAGAATGTAAGCTGTGGTCCGCTCCACGACCTTTGACATTGGCACATTAACACTTACCTCATCAACATATGAGGGTCCTTTGTGTGGTGCAACAGCCTATTATACAAGTTTGTCATTGAATTGCACTTTTCAATTGAGGTCAATTTTACATTTTTAGGTCCTATTTTCACTTTAACCTCGCATGACCTATGAGTCTTGGCACATTCCTGGTGGGCACCTATGACACAATTTTTGGTTCCAATTACACTTCAACTTTTCATTGAGTGACACATACACATATATACAACACACACACCCGCACCACAGAAGCAAAGTGGTCCTGCCGGCTATAGCTGGCGGCCCCCAAAAATTGAGGGTCGCCCACCTAGGGCAAACTCTTTGAGTCAGCCTTTACATCACTTTTTACAAAGGAGACTATACAAAGCCCAACTACGATTGATGGAAATTTAATTTGTTTTTGGGGGGGGGGACATCATTTTTTCCCAAAATCATAAACTCAATAATTTTCTTAGGCAAAACTAGTTTGTCAAGGAGGAAGCCTTTTTCTCCTCTCTTTTTTGTAACCTTAATGTTGTGCCACACCTGATTACAACAATTAATTTTATTGTTTGTTAG
>JAMKCH010075680.1:0-46233 GCA_023653785.1 Ophioderma brevispina
CAGTAGCCGGTGAATTATTATCGTAGATCCTCCGATACTTAATTAAATCAATTACGAATTCCTTCTATAATTTTGGACGCCTATAAAGAATTTTGAGCTCTATCTACCTTCCATTTTTGTACTAGCCATTACTAATGCAACTTGCATAAAATCTCAAATATTTGGAAAATTGGGGGCGCCTTCAAAAATGTGCTGTTATTCGCTTTACAAATCACTATCGGTGATTTATCCGAAGAGTCAAAATATTTGAAATTTGCAATGAATAGCTTAAAATTGATGATAATCCTGAAGATTCTCATAAGTTACTTTTTCCCAACTGAAGAATTGACATAAAAGGAATAACACTTCAGTGTTCCAAGATATGAGTCTCCATTCAATGACGTGTTGTATAATGTCGTTCTGACGCTACTGACTGAAACTCGATTTTGTCCTTATTGGGTGCTTCTGGTCCTATCATTTGTATGTAGGGTATATTAGGAAGGATACCTAACTTGTTACGCACGCACAAATCTGGTTTTGATGATTTTCGATTTTCCATTTTATCAAATCACTGATAGTGCCTTACTTGCAGCAAAACAATTTTCTTATTATACTAAAATATTAAAAAAACATATTACCAGTCTGATGATCAAATGGAATGACTTGTTACAGACACGCCAAATCTGGTTTTGATTATTTTCGATTTTCCCGATTATTAGCAAATCACGATAGTGCCTTTAATTGCAGCAGAAACAATTTTCTTATTATACTAAAATATATCCAAATAACATATTACAAGTCTGGATGAATCAAAAGGAAGGTGTTAACTGTTATAGCCACGTTAAAGGATTAACAGCGATAATGCGAGAGAGAGAATAAAAAAAATGTGGAAATGCATTTTTTAATTTATAAATCAGGGAATAAGTGTGTGTAACTGCCGTTAATGTAGAAAACAGGACCACCAAATAGTGAAAAAATGAAGTATTTTGAAGAAATTTGTCATACCGTCCTCCCTCAAATAGACATACAGCAATGGCGTCTCAAATCTTCACTAAAACAGATGTGATGTGTTTTATACAGTACAAAATAAAACAAAGATCAATAATGTTTGTGTTTGCTGTCAAACTGTATTGATCATGGCGCAGCACAATATCACGCCTAAAATCTGGGATATTCACCGGGAAAGACTTTTTTGATCTGAAGTCGGAATTTTGATAACGCACGGATAGAAATTAAAGAATAAAATAAAAGTTCTGCCTTGTCGTTTAATACCGGAATTTCAAGCCAACCACTTGGAGGCTATGTTAGCATATCTAAGCCAGTAACAAAAATAAAAAATATGATTTTGATGATTTTTTTTTTTTATGTTTCGGATTAGCAATCGCTGCTGTCCCTTTATAAACATAATAATATAATGAGATTTAGCATAGTGCCTTTACACACAAGTAGACAAAGCACTGTTTGCCTATTATTATTACGCTGCTCAGGAAATCGTCACAATCTTTCGCTTCATCTTTGGCAACTGGCCAAGGACACAATCCTATCAGCACTTAGATTGTAATATTCCCCTAACAGCTCCCCAATTTCGCTTGGGTCGACGAGGTAATTGAGTTAATATCTGCCCATGGACACAAGCACATTGACAATAGCGGGGCTCGAACTCATGTTTTATGATCATGATTCCTGCACTTTATCCGTTACGCCACACATGCCCACAAAGTTGAGTGGTAATGTTCTGGACCATTGACTTTTAGTATTTTCACACTGAGGCAATTTGAAACAATATAGAATACTGTGTTCACACATCATTAGGAGATTTCCGCGTTTTTGATTGGTTGAGAGCCGGTCCCAAACACTTTTAATGCCCAGCAGTATCTATTTCCGATCACTTTTGGGGTATGCATGTAAAAAGAAGTAAAAATTAAAAAAGCATAATTTAAAAAAACAAAAAATATCTCCAAATAAATATTGAAGCCCAATAATACTTGACTATAAACAAAAAATTATTTTTTTTTTTTCGGAATATGTGTTGAATAAAGCCAAAACATTCTTTCAGAATATTTTGGCTGTTAGCCAAGGCAGGCCGGCGGGGGTCGCTTCGTGACACCCGGCGCCGCCTGCCCTCGGGCCAAAACCAACGTTTCTCATGAAAATCCAGCGAACCCCTAATTTAAAAAATGTCTTTTCATTATCCAGCAACTATCGTCTTTTGTTTATGCTCAATATATATCCTCTAACAAGGTCCAATCAAAATGTTCAGTTGACTCCTGATAATGCTATAAACCCACCTCTGTTTATGCTATAAACCCACCTTTGTATATGATCTATAACAGTTGGCTTAACCAACTTTCAAATGGGGGGGGCAGTAGTGGTGCCAAGGCATTTTTTGAGGGGCTTATTTGGGTCCTTCTCCCAAGACACTGTACAAAAGTCAGTTCATTTGGGGGGGCGAGCACCTGGGGGGGGCAGGGTTTCGTTTTTTGGGGTGTCTTGCGCCCCCCTGCCCCCCCTGGTTACGCCACTGGGCCTATAACCCCCACGCACAGGTATTCCATCTAGAGGACCCTCGTTCTCCACTGACAGAGCCAGCGCGCGCGTAGCCCTCGCGCTTTGCTCCCGGTGGCTAAGTCACAGGGGGAATGGACACAGGGAGGAACGCGGGTCCTTCTGGATGGACTAACCAAGGTTATGCTATAAACCCACCCCTGGTTTTATGCTATAACCACCCCTGGTTTTATCTATAAACCCACAATTATTGTGCTATAAACCCACCTCTGGTTTATGCTTGCAAACCACTGGTTGGGCTATAAACCACCTCTGGTTACACACCACCCGTTGTTTATGCTATAAACCCACCTCGGGTTATGCTATAAAACCCACTCCTGGTTTAACAAACCCACAGGCCGTCCCCAGAGGGGGGGTGTTGGGGGGTGTGACACCCCCCCATTGCAAAATTGTGGTCGGGCAAAATGTTGATTTGTCAGCGTATGGGCGTATGTCGGCGCAATTGATTGATGGGCGGATGGTCGGCGGTTGACTCCCCCTCCTGGCTGCCTGTTGTTGATTTGTTTTTTGTTGCTTGCTGGCGATGAATACTTGAATTACTGTCGGGTGGGGGTTGGGGCAGGTGTTCGGTGGGGGTGGGGGGGGGTGGGGGTTGTGATGACTCCCCCGACCCCCCCCCCCCCCTTCAGACATTTCGAACCTAGTGGAAAAAAAATTGGGTCTAACCGCTTGGATCGAAGCGAGCCGAAAAAATTAGATAATTCCTGAAGCCGGCCCATGATTTTGTCGGCAACACAAGACTCAACACCCCCCCTTCCCCCCCATTAAAAATGGCTGGGACGCCCTGCAAACCCACCGTGTTTATGGCTATAAACCCCCCTGGTTATGCTATAAACCCATCCTGGTTTAATGCTACAAACCCACCCCTGGTTTATGCTATAAACACCCCCCTTGTTTATGCTATAAACCCACCCCTGGTTTATGCCTAAACCCGCCCCCTTGTTTATGCTATAAACATGGGGCGACCCCTGTTTAGCTAATAAACCCACCCACTTATTGCTGTAACCCACCTCGGTTTTTTGCTATAAACACCCCTGGTTTTATGTTTTAACCCCACCCTGGTTATGATGTAAACCCCACCCTTGTTTATGCTACCAACTAACCTCCTGTTTTATGCTCTAAACCCACCCTAAGTTTTAAGCTATAAATCCACTGCTGGCTTATGTTGTCTCTGAGATAAATCCGACGATGTAAAAGTGACTTTAGCTGTTAAACAACAATTAAATTAATGGAGTACTAACAATAGATTTACAAATATCCTCTCCTATGTATTTCAGTATTTTTGTCAATGTGCTAAACTGTTTGACAGTGCCTATGAAATGAATCCAAGTTGTATGTGTGTGTGTCTCCTAGATGGGTCGCATACTTAAACATGTTATTGTTTATACTTTCCTGTTTTCACTTACTGCCGCAGAATTACGGTTTGGCATTTGATTTTGGTTTTAAGGAGTAACGCGCAAGCCACTTTATAAACTACTCGAGATGCGCAAGCGTAGCATTCGTTTGCGATTTTAACAGCGCAGAAATTAATGAGCAATTTTTTCCCTCGAGCGTTTCCCCGAATGTTTAAAGGCATTCGTAAAATCGCGTAGAACTCTGATGTTGCTAGAACTTGTCTAAGAACTCGCCTGATTAATTATGCGTCTTACCTTTCACGCACCCATTTTTTGTTTTGCTGCATGACATATAGGCGTAAAATAATGCGAAATGCAGACTTCATTTTCTGTACACTCAGTTGTTCATTTAGGTCTCCATTATAACCTCAAGGAAAAACAAACTTAAATACACACCATGCAGTTGAGAAATGTGTTTATGATGAATACAGTAAAATTTGACGACTCCAAATCGATACAGTTCATTTTTTTTCAGGTCAATGCATTTTCCTTCATAGTCAAGGTATGCTATTCAATCACATTCTTTGTTTGCTGGTTAGCAATTGTATGTGAACTTTAACATAAAAAAAATCATTGTAGATAACATTAATCAGCAATATCAATTAAGAACGCTTCAATTAAACTCTATTTACCGGGTCCTTTTATCAGACTATACTTAGACATTACAGTGAGAAAGATAGAGGTAGAGTCTGGAAAGAGCATATGGAGAGAATCATGAATGAGGAGAATGAGTGGGATCAGAAGGTAGAGGCTGATGTGGTGGAAGGGCCAGTTAAGAGGGTCAGCCGGGAAGAAGTGGTGAAGGCAATAAAAGAAATGAAAAAAGGAAAGGCAGCTGGACCCTCAGAGGTGAGTGCTGAGATGATTAGTGCGAGTGGAGAGATAGGGATTGGTGTGATGATGGAGTTGTGTCAGAGAGTGTTGGATGGAGGAGGGATGCCGGAGGAGTGGGCAGTGAGTGTGGTAGTTCCAATTTTTAAAGGGAAAGGGGATGCAGTGAGTTGTGGTGCATATAGGGGTTTGAAGTTGTTGGAGCATGCAATGAAAATTGTGGAGAGGGTTCTAGAGAATAGGATTCGGAAGATATTGGAAGTGGATTAGATGCAATTTGGGTTTATGCCAGGGAAGGGAACGATAGATGCAGTGTTTATTTTAAGGAGGTTGCAAGAGGAATACCGAGCTAAAGGGAAGAAGCTGTATATGTGTTTTGTAGACTTGGAGAAGGCATTTGATAGGGTACCGAGGAAAGTGATGGAGTGGGCAATGAGGAAGAGAGAGATACCAGAAGTAGTGGTTAGAGCAGTAATGAGTTTGTATGAAGGAGCCAAAACAAGAGTTAGATGGGTTCTGATTTGTCCGAGGAGTTTGAGGGCGGGGGGTGTGCATCAAGTTATGTACTTCACCATTGATTGTTGCAATTGTGTTGATCACGGAGAGTGCAAAAGAAGGTTGTGAGTGAGATGTTGGTGTGCTGATGACCAGTGGCGTATCAGGCCTGCCATAGGTCTGAGGGGGGCAAATTTCCCAGTCTTGGGAATTTCCCTCTTAGGGGGATCAAAAGACCAATTTTTACCCGGTCAGAGGGCTAACAAACGGCTGATAGCAGTGATTTTTGCAATTTTTTTCACGGCCAAAGTCGTCAGGGGGGGCCCCCTGCCCCCCCCGCCGTTTCACACTGCTGATGACTTGGTCATAGGCGTACCAGAGTTTTTTCACGGGGGGCCCATAGTGAGGATGACCCCCTCCCCACCAAAAAAAAATTGGTACAGAATCGGGGGTGGGGGTGTCACGGAGGCTCTCTTGCAGGAATCCAAGGCGACGTCGGGGCTTATTTCTAGGTTTTTAAAGCACATGCAGCGTTATTTTTTAATGACTACTAATATACCTATTTTGTGCCAAATTTACTTTTCAAAGACAGTTGCCATGATGCAAAAGTGCCCTATCCTTGAGACCCTACCTGATAAAATTGCGGACCCCGACCAATATTCCGTGTTAAAAGTAAAGATATGGCCGTAGCCTGCGGCAAGAAGAGTGTGCGACTCTTGTATTATTCCATTTTCCAAAGAGTTTTTTCATGCCAAGTTGATTTGGAGAGGTTCAACAACATAAATCTGATAGGTATGGGCAATGTTCTTAAACTCAGGATAAAGGGAGTCGATTTATCCAAATTGACTTTAGAGGTATATCTTGTTTGGGTTTATGACATTTTTTCTCGCGCTTCGCTGCTTCGCGGGTATTTTCTTGAAAACCAGGCCCTGAATTTGAATTACCCGGGCCCCCGGACCAACTCTTGGCAGCCTGGGTGTTTTTAATGAAACATATGGACAGGTTAGTTGTGAGGGGTGGGTGTGGGAGGGGCTCCCCTCCGGATCGAAAAGCTTGCGATATTGTCTTGCCGATACATATTTTACCTCATAAACAGGCTGATTGGGCTAATGAACCTGTAAATGGTTTGTTTATATAGCAAATAATGTTGCGTCATGAGCAACTTACATCCGTAAAATCCTAATCGATGGGTAATTAAGATTTTTGTTTGAACTGAATTAGCATGTGTGTTCATATCTCAGCATTGATAAAGTGTCCCCTCACGCGCGAAGCGTGGATCCCTTACAGTATTCGATTTCCAGACAAATTTTCTCCTGCAAAGTGGGAAAAACAGTTTTGAAACACCAGAGTGGAATAATGCTTAAGAAAGTCTAAGCAACAGTATTAAAATTAAGACAGATAAGCGCAGAATTTCTTTTGTAATTGCTTATATAATGGTGGTGGGGTGGGTGGATGAGGGGCACCCCTCCCAGCGCAAGAGTTGAAAACCCCTGCAATATTCTAGTTTCAACATATTTACCCCCACAACGTGATAGAAAAACAATTTAAATTCAATATGGTTCATCATAAATATAACTGCACAAGTTTTATGGATGGACAGCAATACTGCCTCGCCATTTTTCGCAAAACGTTGAACAAAGTGGGCTGCCAATCCCCATAAAATGTTGAGTTTCCCAACGGTGGTATGGTGGTGTACGTATCTAGCAAAGTGTGCAAAAAGCATTTTGGAACCAACTTTTAATATAAATTGTGTGAAACACAATAAGTATGTGGCCATGACCCAAAGTCAGTAGGGAGGTCGGGGTGGTCGAATTTGGGAAATAGGACTAAATAAGCAAAATTAATAGTATACCCACCAGACAACAGTGGCGGAAATTTCCTGAAAAAAAAAAAGGTGGATGGCCATTTATAGCAAATAATGAACATGTTTTGAAGTGAGGGAGTTCATAGTTATATTTCTAATCTCTCGAGGGTCCATTAGTACGATGGTCGTGAATGGGTGAAAATTGATGGCAAGGTCAAAATAAAAAAAGCAATTCAAACTCATAAAATTGTGCGCGGAAATTACGTTTTTTAAAAATAACACAAGGAAACGTAAAATTTTACATATTAGGGGCTGGATTACATGGGACATTCACCTTGTCAAAAAGTAGAATAGAATTCCCCATCCCGCAAAGACAACAAAAAATGTTCAAAATCAGAAGAAACAAAGGTCAATGGATTGTGTGTTCTTCATCAGTGCCAAGTAGACGCGTTTGTGAATAAAACATTACAAGTATGCATGCATTGAAATGTTGATGAGCACTAGGAACTTTCTGAAATTATTATTATCATGCCTGACACACCTGGCCTATGCCTGATTTACGGCGTGTGACCACTCCCAACAATCCAATACAGAGTGAATGAAGACAAATTAAAATTTGACGCAACAATTATAGCTAATCCAAGAGGTATTGTATATTCTCAATCAAAGGTAGATTCGGTCCGAAATAAGGTTAAGAAGCCCTTTGTTGAGCGTAGCGCGGACAATTGTACCAAAGTTTCACTGTGACAGTCTCATATTTTTCTTCAACAAGGGGCCAGGGTCTGACGCTCCCTTGATCCACCATTATATTATGGAGTGCAACACAACAGCTTATTAAACTAAACGTATAATATGTGAAAGAGATGTTCAGATTGTCTCAAATCCCCGAGGTTTAATGACATTTACACACCTTTATTATTTCAGAAGAAAAACGGATCGATTAAAGTGTGTTACCTTAAATTATGCCACTCTTTTCCCTTTCTTAGTTATTTTTCCAGGTTCCTGATTTTTTTCTTTACCTTTTACCGGGGTACGCGCTTGTGGTTTTAATGAGCGAGACATTGGAGGGACTGATAAGTTTTGGAAATGGAAGAAGGCTTTTGAGAGTAAGGGTCTGAAGGTAAACCTTGGGAAGACAAAAGTGCTGGTGAGTGGGGTGGAGAGGGAGGTGGTAGTGAGTAAGGTGTGTGGGAAGAGAGTAAAAGCAAATTCAGTGTGGTGTGAGAAATGTGGGAAATGGATCCATGGGAGATGCACAAAGATGAAGAGAGTGACCCCTAGTTTGGCAAGAGATTTTGTGTGCAGAAGATGCGAGAAGGGAGCTGGAGGGATGGTGGAACAGGAGGAAAAGCTGTGTGATGAGGTGGAGTCAGTGAAGGAGTTCACATACCTATAGGGATAAGGTTAGTGGGGGTGGTGGATGCGAGGTGGCTTTGACATCTAGAGTGAGGTATGGGTGGGTGAAGTTTAGGGAATGTGGGGAGTTGTTGCAAGGGAAAAGATATCCTTTGAAGATGAAAGGAATGGTGTATAAGAGTTGTGTGAGATCAGTGATGCTGTATGGGTGTGGGACGTGGTGTCTGAGTGAAAATGAGATGGGGATTCTGAGGAGGACAGAGAGAGCAATGATGAGAGCGAAGTTGATGGACGGGATGAAGACTGAGGACTTGATGCAGATGTTGGGTTTGGAAGAGGCGATGGACCGGTTGGCGAAGGCGAATAGTGTACGTTGGTATGGGCATGTGTTGAGGAAGGATGATGAGCATGTGTTAAGAAGGGCTTTTGAGTTCGAGGTGGGAGGTTTGAGGAGGAGGGGACGTCCAAAGAAGACATGGAAGAAGCAAGTGGAGGAGGAGAGTAGGAGGGTTGGGTTGAGGATGGAGGATGCATTGAATCGGGTGAAATGGAAGGAAGGAGTAAGGGCGGTTGCTGCAAATGTGAGGTGAATCCGGCCACCCCTGTTGACGGGGACAAAACCAGATTTAAAACTTTGGTTTTAGTAGTAGTTAGTCTGCTGCCAATTCTCATGTCATACCAACATGCATTATTTTCTTGACGGACTACCCAAGAAAACAATACAAGCGGTCTCAAACCACAAGTGTCGCCTGCTTTCATGATCCACCTCTCCTTTACTCCCAATTTATACCTTGATCTCAGGTGACCTTTGCAAGTGACCACTGACTGTATTGCATGTATGGCCCAATTTTGGTTGCAATTGAACTTCTGACTTTTCAGTTTGTGCCAATTTGATGTTTTCAGCCTATTTCAAACTTGACTGCATATAATAATAATAATAATAATTTGTATTTTTAACGCGCGACATATCCACTTAAACGTGATCAAGGCGCTGAGCGGCTGCCATGAAGGCACTCAGCACATCAGAGAACCATAATACCAGAACAGATTTATGCCAAGAAGCTCGATTTTAGAAGCAGGAGGAAACCGGAGTACCCGGAGAAAACCTGCGGGAACGAGTATGGATCGAGAAACCAAATTCACATAAAGCCATCAAGAACGAGCCCCTGCCGGGAATCGAACCCGAGACCTCATTGGTGAAAGGCGAGGGAAGATACGCTGCACCAAACCTTTTACCTGTGACCCTTTTGGCCTAATTATCATATGAAGGTTCCCAAGGGGCATCTAGACCCAAGTTCTGTAGCAATTGGACTTTTACTTCTCGAATAAGGCCAATTTGATGTTTTCAGTCCATATTAAAACTTAACCTCATATGAACTTTGACCTTTGTATGTGATCCTTGACCACATTATCATAAAAGTTCCCAAGGGGCATCTATGACCCAAGTTCTGTAGCAATTGGACTTTTACTTCTCTGAAACTTTAACCTTTGAAAACAAATTTTGGCAACAAAATATGATTTTGGTCAAAAATTCACCTTTACCCCCCCCCCTCAAAAAATGTACTTTTCCCCTGTTTTCCCCCATAAAAAGAAGTCTGGTGTAGCCACTGGACACATGTATACTTTGTTACTTTGTCTGTTGAAGCAGAAACAAGTTTGTATATCTCTCGTCACAATTTTTAAAAATCTCATTATAATGAAAAGGCCGTAAAAAAAGAAAATACAAATGGGACCTGCCAAACGAGCACCAATCCATGAAAACTATAGCTAGTCAATTACAGCTCACTTACTAAAGTTCACACTGTATCCTGGCAAGACTGTACCCCAGTCACGTTTGCATTTCAAAGCACTTGTTCTGATTATCAAACACATTTGCTATCTTCAGTAGATGTGACAGTTTAATAAAAGCCGTTTGCGCTCAGATGTCCCGTATCCATCAATCTACCCTCTATCTTATGCGCCTTGATTGATAGCACACTCTTGAATTGTGCGACTTACGCTTTCCAGTTATCCATATTGCAAAAGGGACTATTTTCAGTTATTTTTTTTTCAATTTGAGAGGGAAACAAAGAAGAAAAAACAATTTCTACTGTAAACGTGGGAATTTTAGTGTAATTTTCGCACAACTGGAATTTTTAGCATTTTAAATTTGCTTTTTCAGCTATCCTACATAGACTTACACTCCAAATAAACATTTTTGCGTGATGTTAATTTCAGACTTGTTCAAGAGTGAAAATTAATGTAGTGCAAACATTTCCACTTAAAGGCTGACTTAGAGATTTCCCGAGGAGGACGCCCTCATTTTTCAAACAATTCGGTTTTTTTTGCATACACATAATGCTTGTCCGTATACTAATCACTGTGTGAAATAGCTAAGCCCAAATCGAAGTCCTTCATAGAAAATCACAGCTTTGTTATGAATTTCCAGATCTGGAATTTTTGTTTTACACAGTACCCTATGGCGCTGTTGTTCAACACATACACGTTTACTGCATGAAAACGAAAAAATCCGATTCATCTCAGACTTTGGAATTGAGCATTTTAGGTTACTATCTTTAGTTCCAGTTGACTATTTTAAATTATTACACACAAAAATTATATTTCAAAATCTCTGAGTCAGCCTTTAATTGTTTTACTGGATTAGCAAAACACATTTGCTGCAAACCATGGTATCAAAGAGGAGGTGCTAAATTTTGTTCAACTTAATGAACAATTTTAATACCAGTAACTAAACATGAGCACAACCACAGCCTCCGGCCAGGATGGACCAAATAAAATACAGTTCAAAGCCGGTTAGCCAAGCACATTGGTCCTGGAGACTGACCATTTAATATGACCTGATTGACGTTATGCGGTCAGCTATCGGTAACCGGCTTCACGGTATGGATAGCTATCATCCTTACACCCCCAGGGGGTGTCCTTAATTGTCATTTTATACCTTGGTATTTGGAATTTTAAGGTCAGGTCATACATTTATCAGTACCAGGAATTGCAATTTATCGTTTAAGAGAGTGTTGAAAATTAAACCATGCATGGAGAGGCTTATTTTAAGTGATATTTCAATCTGGAAAGTTGGTTTTGATTAAACCCAAATTCAAGAATTAAGCAAAAATAATAATAATTAAAAAATATATAAATGTATAAAAAAATTAAATTAAAAACTACAATTTCGTAGTTCTCGGCTTTCATGCTCACTATAGTCAAAGAATATAAGTTGCGGGCCGCTGCATATTTGCACACAAACAATTTCAAAAAATTAACATTTAGTCACGCACACGTACACACACACATACATTATACACATACACACGCACAACTGAACGCAAAGTCAGCTATGCTGGCAGCCCACAATAAAATGATTTGATTCAAATTCAATCCTTCATAATTGAAGTCTGACTCAGAGATTTCGAAATATTATTTTTTTTGTGTAATAATGAAAAATAGTCAACTTGAACTAAAGATAGTAACCTAAAATGCACAATTCCGAAATTTGAGATGAATCGGATTTTTCGTTTTGATGCAGTAAACATTTATGTGTAGTATTACGTCCCATAGGAACTGTGTATAACAAAAATTCCGGATCCGGAATTTTAAAACAAAGTTGTGATTTTCTATATGAAGGAATTCGATTTAAGCTTAGCAATTTCACACAGTGATTAGTATATGGACAAGCATTATGTACATGCAAAAAACACGATTTTTTTTTTGGAAATTGAGGGCGCCCTCCTCCGGAAATCTCTGAGTCGGCCTTTAACAAAAGAAATTGTCAAAAAAATTATATTCAACAAAATAGCATAATTTTCATTCAAATCATTCAAGGCAATAATATTGATCCATTTAACTTCAATCCAGACAGTGGCATAGCCAGGTGGGAATAGAGGGGGGCAGAGTGCCCCCTCTGAAAATGTTTTTGAGGGGAAATCGGGAAATAAAACACAGATATTCATGTTAAATCAGCCCTTTTTTTGCAGTACACAGCAATGCCCATTGAAAACTCCAAAAACTAACTTTTGGTTTGGGTTTTTTTACGTCTTCCAGGCATTCTATATCAGCCATTTTTGCATGCTTTTTTACAAGCAGACCTAGGCACTAAAAGGTATACCTTGAAACTTTCAAAAATTTTACCCAAAATGTCACATGCATAAACATGTACACACACATACACACAGAAATAGAATTGCATGTCTTCTCAAAACAGCAGTACCATGCCATGCTTCAAATCATAACTTTAAATCAAATGAGTTTCCTTCCAATCAAAGAAAAAAAAGAAAATCACTAACTGAAAATGTCCTTCCCTAAACTACATCAGCTTACATCCAAATCCTAATAACCCGAAAGGAATCACTTATCCCCGTACTAAGTTACAGAAAATTAATTTCCATGATGGTTCTCAATTCTATCATCCAGTCGTGTGTATCGCTTACAGCTACCATTACAAGACAGGAAGAGGCATTTTATCAAATACCCAATTAGGGGAACCTTATACCGTGAAACTTTCCCATTTTTCACCCTCAATTCTATTCACAAAGAAAGCCAAGTAAACTAGCATTTTACAATCCTGATCCCTGTAAAATTTATTTTTGTGTGTGTGTAATGTTGACCATTTACATTTCCCTTCTCTGTGAAATGCTCAGGGATCAATGAACGGGGGTGGGGGGGGGGGGGGGATGCCAAGGTAAAATCTTAGGGAGGATGAAAAATTACAATTTTAACACTATTGCTTGAAAGACATTTTGTGATTCCAACGCTTCTTTTTATTCATTGATCACTAGATATCCTGAGAAAAGCTTATTCTCAAAATTTGAGCTGATCCTTATCTTGCGGTTTTGTTTAATGAGCAATAGCATTTCCCACGTTCCCATAGGCCTAATTGTGCTGTAATTTTTCTGTCCGTTTAACGGACAAAAATACAAACAAAATTGCGAATTTCTTCACAGATGCGAACCGAATTTGCACGTAAGATTGGCACCATGGATTACTAAGGCTCACAGTTCAGATGATCTAAAAATCTCAAAATTTTTAGTAAGTCTGGGGGACGAGGCGGTGGATCACGAAATGCCCCTTTAAAACACATTTTTTTCTGAATTTTGAAATTATTAAGGGGGCAATGGCACACCCTGGCTCACCAAATGAAGTAGTGGGCCTGTGCCTCCAGATTATAATACTCCCCAATTTCCTGCAATAGAAAAATGATATATGGTAGCAAGATGACCTTTATGACCTCCCCCTTTTTTTTTTGGCTCAAAATAAAAAATGTTCAACTTTTTTTCACCAAAGTCATGGGAATGTTGGAATCAGCATGAAAAATGTATTCAAATGGTAAAAAGTGCCTAGGCGGAAGTCAGGGATTTTTGAGATGCGTTTCCAAAATGACATAGAGCCAGAACTTATGTGTTATGTAACATATAGGTTACCACCCCCCCAAAAAAAACAAAATCTACCTTGAAAAGATTAAAGAGGACACGAAGACATTCCAGAAAGCAGCGACCCCACTTTTCTTTGAGGCCCCCGGTTTTTTTCATTTGGATGCTTACAAATGTATAAAATCACACATGAAGTGAATAAACAGAATACACCGTCGTTATGTAATAAGAATAATTAAGATGATTTGGATAGAATTTTCTGTTGTGCCACGGCAGACCAAATCAACATGCTTTTCATGAGGAATAATTACGATAGCAGCAGGGGCGGCGCAAATTTTTTCTTGTCCTTGTCCCTCCCCCAGCCGAAAGAAAGATGACGGATTTTTGGCAAAAATTAGCGATGTGGGACCAAAAATCACACAAATTTGGGCGAAATATCAAAATTTTGAATTTTGCCCCCCCCCCCAGAATTTCACTTTCCCCCACCAAAAAAAATTTTCTGTTAATCCCCCCCCCCCAAATTAAAAAAAGTCAAAAAAACAAAACAAGCCCCCCCCCACCCCCGTTTTCCCCCTCCCAAAAAAAGGAGGTTGGCCATGCGCCACTGGATAGCAGGCACGTTCAAAAGCATAATTTTGGTTTGTATTTGTTACCTGTTGGTCTAATAACTTTCAAAATGTTCTAGGTAGGTGTTCTACCACTGATCAATGCCGATGAGAAAAATTCTATCCTAAAAAATCCCCTGTCCCTTTAAATGGTTACATAAAAACAAAAAAAAATTGGTGACTCATGATGAACACCCATGCTGAAAAAAAAAAAACTCTTTCTGCAAAAATTTCTAAATATGGCTCCCCATTATGTACACATCTCAAGGCTATCTAGCACCATATTAAGAGTTTGGTAGCGCAGTAATGCAGATTTCAGCAGCTCGAGGTGGTTGTTGAACCATAATGCAGACCCTGAGATGCAGTCGACTGTATATCAGTGTGGAACTTTAGATGGAGCTTGTTTTTGTTGACGTTTATATATTATGTAATTTTACAATAACTCTAGACATCGTCTTAATGTAGTGTGAATATATGGACAGAATGTTTTTCTTTCATTGAGAGAATTGTTCACTTTAGTTAATGGTCTTCGATATAATCATTAGAGGCCCACTGTGGGATATTTAAGTGCACCGAGAGATTTTCACCTATCGGTGTCCTCAAAAATATGAAATTCTGATTTTATTGCACTAATGTAAAGCTTTCTATCAAAATGTCCCCATGTGAAGGATAAGCTGAGAAAAATTCCTTAGTACAAAAATTGTCAATTTCTAATTTCATATAGGAGCAAATACAAAAGTAGCTTATAGTTTATATTGACTTTATCAATGGAAATTGAAAATAGCTTTTTGTTTTTTCATTTTCAAGGCCTTTCTGTAGTCAAAGACAAGGTAAGGAATCTTTAGAAGGTGTCTTATCTATATGAATAACTACATATGAAGCAATAAATGGGTGACCCAACATCTCTTGTTGCACCTTTAAATAAATTGTGTTATAGTTTGAAATTTGGTTAAACATTAGTAGACATTTTTTGCAGGACGCTCCCACAATTTTTCCAAATATTTTGATTTTTTTGCAGTATGCACATAGTAATTGCTAGTAAACTATTCTATGAATGGGAAAGCTTACTTTCTCCATGTGTTGCAAACTAAGGAATTTTGTAATTAGAATATTTACATTGGAGATCTAATCAATCAGATTTATTTCATCCTCACTAATAATTCAACCGACTTTCTGGAACATCCTTCAATTTGAAATAGCCAGGGAATTTTTGTCATATACATTTCACGCTGATCCATTAAAAGACACTTGGGCACATTTCGAAAAAGTGTGCCCCTAGAGTGTATCAAAATGATATTTTTGCATGGTTTATAAATGGCTTGTTATTATACCTTAACCTCCCTGAAATGATTTAAGCCCAAATCAACCTGCTTTATGATGAGTAAACAGAATGATTTTAAAGATGCACTATAGATTTTTTGGGCAACCCACATAGTGTTCCAATTAGTAATTTCATATAGACTAGCATTAGCACTCAATAGATTTCTACGCTGTATTTGGCGACAGAAGCCTTAAAAGAGAAGAAATGGTGATTCCGATTTGCTTATAAGTTCCATATAAACATAGGCTGAATTTTTTATTTGCTCCTATAATGAAATTAGAAATTTAAATTTTTTTTGTATCCAAGAAACATTTTCTCAGCTTAATCCTTTCAATGGGGTTATTTTGATGTAAAGCTTTACATGCAGACAAAAATCATGTTTTCAATTTTTTTAGGGTACACCCCCGTTGTGAAATCTCTCGCTGTTATATCTTGGCAACGGTGTGACATGGATTTGAGGCGTCAATTTCAGGACGACAATGAGAAAATACGGCCCTTCATCTGATAGCAAAATGGAGACTACTTTCGGGTAAATCAAGGGTTCCCACAGACGATCGCACACGCAGCCCTTTAAATGCATTTTTTTCACACCGATTCTGCATTTGCTCAAGAAAATAAATACTTTGGAATGTTTATAACAAGAAAAGACAAAAATTGACCAAAATCATCATCAGTGGCGAGTATACTTGCCTGCCGCATGCAAAGAGTTAAGGTGTGTGTGTGTGTTCGTGACTCTAGCACCTTCGTTTTTAATTCATGGTTCCATTTATCCTTGAGAAAACCTTGTTCACGAAATTTGAGTTGATCCAGATCTGGCAGTTTGTGTTATGAGCAATTACTTGTTTCCCACAGGGTCCCATAGGCCTCTGTGTTGCGTTAATTTTCTGTCTGTTTACGGACAGAAAATACAAAAAATTGTGAATTTTCTACAGATGCAACTGAATTTGCACGTAGAGTTGGTACAAACCCAGGATTACTAAGGCTAACGGTTTCGATGATATAACAATACACCTTTTTCTTTAGGTACGTCGGGGGGGAAACGAGGTGTTGATCATGAAATGCCCTTTAATTTGGGCCCACCAAACACCTGAGCTATGATCCACGAGTCAGAATATAAACATGGTGGTTAACTATTAGAATCGGGCAAAGTTCTTTTTAAAACCATCAGACATTCTTGATACCAGTCTGTCTAGTCAAATTGGGTCAGCATTTGTGTGACCTCTGGCCATTTCTGTGGCTGCTGTCAATCCAATAATAGCCAATCTTGGCTGAAGAGCTAGAAAACAAGTATCAATTCTATTAACAAGAGAAAATATTAAGTGCTGTGCTGGCCCTAGTAAGAAGGAGAAGGTGTCAGCCCAAACAAGCCATTCATGTGTCCTCAGGAACAAAAGGGTAAATTTAAAGAACAAGCAGCGGTAATGCAAGAGAATAAACAAATTGCGAAATCCCCACCCAATTTTTTTTTTGCTTATATAAATCAAAGATATGTATGTACAATTCCGGTAATTACTTTACTGAAGAAACACCACTAACAGTGAAAATGGAAGTATTTGAGGAAATTTTTCAGACGTCTCCCGCTAACAGGCTAACATCTCAAAATCTACACTAACAGCCGATTGTGGTTTACACCAGACAGAATAAACAAAGGATCAATAACATTGTTGTAAGAGGTCAAACTGTTAACGTCATGGTGCACAATATTACGCTTATAAATCTGGGATTTTCACACAGAAAGGCTTTTTTGATATCAAGTTGGAATTTTGATATGCATGAATAGAAATTACAGAGTAACATAAACATACTGCCTTATCTTTAATACACAGATTTCAAGCAAACCACTTGCAGGTTATGTTAGGACATCTATGCCAGTAACAAAAATACCAAAATATGGATTTTGATGATTTTTTTCAATGTTTCGGTTTTTTTTTTTTTTTTTTTTTTTTTTTTTTTTAGTGCTCAGTAAATTGGACCATGTGCATAAAGCACAAAAAATAGCTTGATTGACATTAATTTAGCCCAAATTTAGACTCGAGTTGAGGTACTAAATCCCTAAATGTCCCTTTAACAGACATGATAATGGTGTGCATAATGCTACCTCAGCAAATTCTTTGCAAATGCCTCAACCTTCAATCATTAAAGGAGAACCTGTACTAAGAATAACTTGTATAATATACGCTATAAAATAATTATTGAACACATATCGAGTGGTTTCATGAAAAAGAAAAAACAGAATTATATATACTAACCATAAAAATGAATTAAAACATTTTGTCTGACCACACGCTATTTGAAATTCGCGCTAGTGTATTTGGGATATGTATACGTCTTATGCGATAGGGACGGCACAGTAGCGTCATACACCTTCACACATGACGCTTTCATAATGTGTAATTCCTATGGCATGTATGACACAAACATGCCAGCGGTATCACATAACATGTTATATCCTAGCTCGATTTTTAAATAGCGCATGGTCAAACAAGGTTTTAATTCATTGTTACAGTTAAAATAATTACGTTTTTTGATGAAACCACTCGATATGTGGTCAATAATTATTTTATAGAGTATATTGTATAATATTATTCGTTGCACAAGTTTTCCTTTAAAGAGACACTGGCACATTTGAAAAAGCGTGCGCCCTCAAGATTTTTCAAAATTGATATTTTTGCATGGGTGTAAAACTTTAAATACATTTTATACATTAGCCATCACCTTAAGATTAAGCCCAAATCAGCGTCCTTATGGTAAACAGAACGATTTTATAATTAATGTCACCGGTGACATTAATTCATCAGACGACGGAAATGGCGTTTTCCACGGTTTCCTACGGTATGTACCCGTTTAACCGTTTAATATACACATTTGTTGATTAAAATTGTGGAAAACTTAAAAGTTATAGCCTACAAATTACCTGGGTGTCTTCAACCTCTTATTAACGTCCTTATCTGTTTTCGAGTGTGTTGTTTTTAAGTGTAAAATGTATCTTAATTCTTCCAATGGCCTAGACTATCATTTGAGAGCAAATTGAAGAAATTTCATATTTTGTGAAAATGTGCCAATGCCACTTTAAAGACACTGTCAGTGATCTACCCGAAAGAGTCAAAATATTTGAAATTAGCAGGACTATAGTTTAAAAGTGAAGTATAAGTCTACAGAATTCTCATTAACTATTTTTGGTGTATCCTTGGTGTAAGACTTGGATGAAAGAAATCAATTAATGAATAAAGCCCATAAACACCATTCAACTCTATACATGTCTATATTATTTCGTGCAGAAATTACATGAAGAAATAAAAAGCTTTTCAACAGAAAAAAAAATGACAGAAAAAAGAAGAAAAAGGCAGTATTCAAAGAAACGAATCTCCATTCAACTGCAGACGTGTTATAGCAAGTGTCCGTATGGACAGTAATGACTAAAATGTCAGATTTTGTCCTTATTAGGTTGCTTTTGGTCTTATCACTTGCAGGGTGTTTGGGTACTTATACTTGTTACAGCCATACATGCAAAAATCTGTTTTTAATGATTTTTGTGTATTTTCTCATTTAGCATATCAATGATAGTACCTTTAAAGGGCATTTCGTGATCCACAGCCGTGTCCCCACGACTTACCTCAAAAAAGTTCAGATTTTTATATCATCTGAACCGTTAGCCTTAGTAATCCATGTGTACCTAAAATTACGTGCAAGTTCGGTCGTATCTGTAAGAAATTCGCAATTTTGTAATTTCTGTCCGTAAACGGACAGAAATTATAGCATAGTGGCCTATGGAACTGTGGGAAACAAGCATTTGCTCATAACACAAAACTGCAAGATCAGGATCAACTAATAATATTGTGAATAAGCTTTTCTCAAGGATATCCTGTGAACAATGAATAAAACAGAAGGGGCTGGAATCACAAAATGCACCTTTAATACCCCTGAAGAAGACTTAAAACTTCACAGAGTGAGTTATCCAATAGATATAATATTTGGAATCTATATTCCCAGCATGCCCCGATTCCTTATACCTCATCCCCAGAACCTTGGATTTTAAAAATTTGGTGTCTGAAGCTGCAATTTTCCTCATTTATCCTGTGAAATCTTAGGGCTATAAGTTGTTTGGGTTTGGAAGTTATGAGCAAAAATGCATGTGCCCCATTTTGGTAGACCAATATTAACTTTACAAGGTACTCTATAAGGCTTTCAAAATCACGTTTACAGCTCTCACATCAAAACGGATTGAAATATCAATGCAAAACTTTACAGATGGGATTTGGGGGTCAAGTTCATACAGGCCCGTAGCCAGGAATTTATGTGGGGGGGTGCGGATTTGCCAGAAGCGGACCTTTTGCGTACCAACAAACAACTTTTTTTCGGCTTGCTGCGCTCGCCGGTTGACCCAAAATTCTTCACCGTCTTCTCCAAACATGACATCATCAAAGCGTTCAAAAAACAGCGTAATAACGACAGCCATGCGTAATACAATGGATTAACAGCTGCTTCGTCATTCATATACCATGCACATGCACACAACCCTTAAAACAACATAATTTAGGAACGTACCAAAACTTAATTGAACAAAACCGACCTTCATCATGGCAAAGCGGACCTTCAACATCATAAAGCGGACCTTTGTCATTTTTGGGGGGGTGCGTCGCACCCTCGCACCCCCCCTGGCTACGGCCCTGAGTTCATATAATCAAGATGAAAACTTTATATAATTAGATATGCTGACTCAGAGATTTCAGAGATGGCACCCTCACTTTTCTAACAAACTGTGTTTTTAGCATGTACATAATGTGTGTCACACATTTTAATTACTGGAAGCTCAAATCTATATCCTCCATATAGAACAATCACATCTTTGTAATAAAATTCCAGGGGTGAATTTCAGGGGCGGGCGCAAGGGTTAAAATCATAGGAGGGGCGAAAATCATAGGAGGGGCCAAAAAATTATAGGAGGGCGAACATTACATGATTACCTCAATTACCTCAGGTAAAAACAACCTACTTTTTACACAATTATTGTTTTAAAACCAGTTTTTCATGAATTTTGAAAATTCAGGGGGACGACCGCCACCCCCCTGACAAATTTCACAAAACGTAAGCAACACATCGTAAACCCATCTTAAGTCAAAGGCATCTTAAGTAATAGGGATTTCTAACATACTTATGATGCGTTGCGTACAACGGCGGTCTAACGATGGGGTGAAATCTTTGGGAATATCCATTTACAGATCCAGAATTTTGGTTTTTACACAGTATGTTATGGTAATGTTATATACACATAAAGCTTTACTACATAAAAATGAAATCTGTGGTTTAAAATTTTAAAATTTACCAGTTTTAGGTGACTATGTTTAGTTGCAGTTGACTATTATTTAATACACAAAAAGATCAAAAGATGATGTATTTCAAAATCTCTGAGTCAGCCTTTCAATAGTCTTGAAACAGGAAGACGTCATAAATGAAATTTCACACAAAAAATGTATGTTTTTTTGTAAAATAAGAAAAGACATGCTAGAGTTGAAAAGTCAACTCCAATCTCTTAGGCAAGGAAAAAATGGGTCCAACCGACCCCGATTTTTAAGTGTTAACAGATTATTTTTTTTTTTTTAGTTTTCTAAAATCATGTAAAATCAGCTTGATTGTAACCCACATTTAAACTGTTTTAGAAAATTTGTCATCAAAGTTTTCATTTTTCTTCCTGATTTTTCAGATTTTGGGGCTATTTTTAGGCCAATTTGACCTCCAGAAAAGAAAAAAAAAAATAGAAAAAATTCCACCGCCACCGACCAACCGACCCCTACTTGAAAGGTCCGCCTCGCCCGTAAACAAGGGTTTTTTTGTCGCCTTAAGGGCCAGTTTTGTGTGTTAAATTTAGTTCTACACTAAGATAAAATAAGTGTAATGAATGCACAAAAAAAACAATGAACATGACCTGTTGAATTGCAGGGAGCTTAATAAGGGTTGAGGGTCGGAGGCCTTCAAAAGATTAAAGGTGCTTTTCCGATCGTCTTTGAGACCCCCTGATTACCCGGAAAGTAGTATCAATTTTGATTATCAGATGAAGGCAGTATTTTTTCTCATTATCCGTCCCTGAAATTTCAGCTTTCAAATCCATTTCTTCTCAAGATATAGATAAAAAACACTGTTTTAATGGGTCCCAATTCAATATTAGCACAGTAGTGCAAGAGGGCATTTCACTATGCATTATCGCGGTCTAGCATTAAAAAATACAAGTTTGTTCCCACAGTATTGATAGTCAGTGTGTAAAGTGTCAGGCTCTCATATCAGTAGAGAACATGATAGCACAAAAATCGGAACAAGGCACTTTTAACAGGAAAACGTGTAAATAAACAGTGACATCAAAACAGTGGACCAAAGTGATCCCGTTTCCTGGCCTGAAAGGGATTAGCAGTGATTTGCTAATCGAAACATCAAAAAAAATATTTTTATATTTTGTTACTGGCAGGGATAGCAAACCATAACCTGAAAATGTTTGGCTTGAAAGCGGTGTATTAAAGACAAGGCAGTAAGTTAAAATTTTTATATGTGTTTTTGTAATTTCTTTATGTGCGCATCAAAATTCGGACTTGAGATCAAAAAAGCCTTTCCGGTGAATATATCACAGATTTTCAGCGTGATATGTGCACCATGCTAAGTACAATTTAATCAAAACACAAACATTATTGATATTTTGTTTATTCTGTAATGGGGCTATACCACAATCAGCGGTTTAGTGCGGATTTGAGACGCCGTCGATGTATGTCTATTGCGGGAGACGGTATGGCAATTTTACTCAAATACTTCATTTTTCCACGATTTGGTGTGTTGTGTTTTTTTTCTACATTAAAGCAGTTATATGAGATTGTACACACTTCACTTAGCCCTGATTTATAGACCAGTTAACATCTGACGTCAGCATCAATTGTAAATACGAGGCGCGCGCAGCCACACAGGCAAAACATTTTCAGGGTCACAGCTCGAGTCACTGTCTTAGCATAGTAGAACAGTGCTTGACCGCGGTAATATCAGCATTATCTGTGGCTGCGAAGTAAGTTTTGCGAACCCCTTTTTTCTTCAAGATATTTATCGGTTGAAGTGAACGAATGTGAATAGGCCTATGTTTAAGTTTATTATGAAAATGGGTTGGTCTCACAAGTCTGACAGATTCTTACCGCAAAACTGCCCGTGTACAGATGGCCCCAGGCGGGGTACGACATGAAGTACAGGTTTCCGATTGGAACTGTTTACTTCCACATAATTAAATCGACAGTTTGGAAATATTAACAAACATATTGAATGGTATGAGGGTGATGGTGGGATTATCGCTCCCAAGGCCCTAGCATATCTGGCCTACTATCACCCCGAGACGTAGTAGACCCAGGTAAGGTATTAGCTAGGCCTTCATGGTATGGCTAGGCTACATAGATAGTAGGGCAGCTTTATGCTCGGCCCTACATAGATAATCTACATTCATCACCCGATATAGACCAGTCAAGAGTATTGTTATATACGAATACATATAGGTCTTTGTCATGATGGTCAAAAACACATTCCGGACATTTTATTTTTCATTAGTAGCATCCCTAGCCTCCTAATCTAGCTAGGGCGTGATAGGTGATAGGCCTACCAAGGCCAAGGACCAGACGATCGCTATGATAGGCTTGGGGTAGGTAATGAGAACTGACACAAAAAAAAATAATACCAAAAATGTAAGTAGGGGGGCCCCGAACTCACCCCCATCATCTTGTCTGAGTGGAAGTTGAAAGAGAAGGATCCAGTTCCAAATCAAAAATAATAATATTATAAAAAACATGCAGAATAAGTTCCATTGTTGCATTCTAACATTACTATTGATCTAAATATTGTTGTATAACTTAACAAGAACTGTTAGCCCTTATTGTTTGATGTTTTAGATTAGAAATTTTTAAAACACCATTTGTGTTAATAATCAGCTAGTGATTTCAAGGTCAACATAAACATGAAAGTGCAAGGATGGTTGATATCAGCACATTTTGACCACCTCTCTATATTTCTGTTGCACCTACTAATTACATGTTTGCTACAAAATGAAATTCAAGATACCTTTACAAAACATGTATAAGGAATGCTATTTTAGCTAAAAAATTTATCTTTAAGTAAGGGGGAAAAATGCAGTTATATTCAATCACTTTTTGCACCCCTGTATAGCACCACATGCCTATTATAATGTGCTACAAAACACATGCCTTCTTAAAGGGATTTATTAGTACATCCAAATATGAATAGATTCTCTTCATAAATGTCTGGAAATAATGCCAGTGTTTGTTAAAAAAAAATGTTATTTTTATGTACTTTTTTGTCGTATAACCTGTTATTTGGTAGTACACCGGAATATCCATTCCAAAAACTTTGCAGATTTACAATCCTTACAATATACTCTTCATAAAAATGTATACATTTTAGAATTTGATCGATTTAGACGCAACCGACGGACAGCAACTGTCTGGCATGGTTGATTCCAGGGCAGTAAATTAATTAACTAGAAACATATTTATTGTGAAATTCAAAGGTGTTATGACGACAATAAATATTAAACTCAACCGTCAGGACTATAGAGCGGCATACAGTGACCTATAATGTTTTGCCTGCGAGCAGCGTACTTCCGGGTCACCTGACCGATCAGAACTAAACATGTTAAAACTGGTCTATAAGTTAAACATCATGCATATTTCCACATTTTGTTCGATTATCTCGCATTATCGGTGCCTAATCCCTTAAGGCAGGCCACCCAAAAAATGAGCAATCAATTTACCTTAGCACCTGCCAGCATACTGATCAAACAGCTAGGTCAAGCAGCATGGTGTTAGGATTTAAACTTTTATTTTAAAATGTTCAAAAATTCATGATACAGCATCTAACTTTGTACAATACAGTTGTGCACAATTTGGTTGATTAAAGTGCAAAATGATGCACTGGTCTTCAGCGTCAAAATGTTCAGAAGCCCTATACCTTGAGGGTGTATAACTAGTTGGGTATCAGAAAACGGTCACTTCTCCCAATTACAGTGTTGTTAAGGTCATTTTCCACACGGTGCCCTCTCTACCCCAACATAATCATACATAATACATCCAACTAGCATTTATGATGCGCCGTTCCCCAAAGGCTCATGGCGCTTACAATAAAAGAAGTTGAGAAAAATGACGCATAAATATTACATAAGAAAAACAAATCATTAGGAACAAGTGTGTCTTAAGTGCCTTTTTAAAGGGCATTTACTATACTGACGCCTAATGTTAACAGGAAGGTTGTGCCATAACTTTGGAAGCACAAAACAGAAAACTTTTATCGACAGATTGTACTTGAGTCCTGGGGATAACTCACAAGTAGCGATCGTTTTGACGACCTAAGGTTTCTTTAAGGCCCAGTTGGGAAGGAAGTCAAAGCAGTTTGGAAGTCTAATTATTAGGCCAAAACCAAAATATCATGGTGACAGTTTTGAAAATCGTGATTTGGATTATTTAATCCGGGTGGCATAGCCAGGTGAGGGGCAACGGGGAAGCGTTGCCCCTCTCAAAAAAAATATTTAGGGGAAATCGGGAAATAAAGCCCGGATATTCATATTAAATCAGCCCTTTTTGGATTCTTTTGCCTGCGAACGGGAAATATTTGCTTGTGTGTGATCGGGACATTTGTTGCACCTACTGGTAACTTGCCCCCTCGGAACCATGTGCTTGCTACGCTGATTTAATCATGTGTTAAATTTTATGAAATTTCATTGCAGGCAATTATGAATTTTCTTTAAAATTCAATTTTTATACATATCTCCTAGGGAGATGGGCAGATAGAGGGCACTATAACCTAATATAATGACCGTTGTTGTAAGCCTTATAGTAAGATTCCCGCAATGGATTTGACCTTATGTTATATTACATAGGGGACATAGCCAAAGAGGTTCTAAATAGATAGAGAGCAAAACGTTACGTCATCTTTAGAAATTCATCGTCTCGAGGTTTGCCGACCAAAAGAAAAAACATTTAGAGTACCAACATAGAAAGCACTGGATTGCCATCCGCTTCACCCGCATACTGTGGGGGGTGCCGCTTTGGGACCGTACATAGTTGTCAAAACTGATGTCGCCTCTCAAAAATTGTTTTTAAAATTAACGGCAAGTGACAGGGAGTCGAAAAGTTGTCTGGTTTATTGTCATGACATGAGCAAATAATACCCACCCTTCCAATTCCTTACCATGGTCTGAATTCCTAAAAGCAATTAATCCCTATCAGGGGTTAGTTTTTTTGTTACTTATTATACCCACTCATCACACAAGTATTAACACCAGTGTGCCTACATTTCATTGTCAGATCGAGGGTACGGTGGACAATCAGAAGACGTAACTCAGCCTGAAAGGAAATATTAAAGAATTTCTTTAATTATGCTGGGCAAATTACAAAATTGTTCTTTGTTTACTCAAGTTATTATGTTTGCTTACAGTACCATATATGGCTTTATGAGTGTTTACATTTTGAGATATGAATATTGCCTTAGAGAAAATATTTAACATACATTTCACCAAAAGCAGTATTACAGCAGAAAATTCTTTAATATTTCGTTCAGTGCTGATTACGTCCTTAGATTGTCAACCCTCGAGATTCAGTCTTGCAGTAAAGAAATTTAAGTTTTTTTTTTATTAATTTGCTGAATGACAACACACTGCACTATAGGACATTGTGACCACACATTGCTTGAAACATAAAAACATGGCAATGGCCATCAACTTAATTGTTGGAATCAGCTTTCTACAAGGACATCCAGGGACCCTCCAACTAAACATGAAGCCTGCTGGAATCGGGAAATGCCCTTTAAGTACAAGTAAAATATTTCTGAGATGTGTCACGAACACTATACAAGCCATATGTGTCAACTGTGCAAATTTCATGACACGCCCATTGAACCCGTACCTTTCACACCATACCATATGTTACCCTAATTTAAATATCATGCGTCTGTGAAACCTGTTTGTCAAAGTTCTGCTTTTTTCTAGACTTGTTCTATAGCCATTTTCGTAATACTTGACTCCAGGGCTTTTTGGTTTAAATAACTCCTTGAGAATTGCTTTCCATCCGTCCAATCCCTGGTTGGGATTACTGTGGCTAGAAGAAAAGGGCAATGCGAGACTTTGAGGAGGCGAGCCATTAGATGATAAAAAACTCTTGATTTCTAAGGCTGTAAGCTGTATATGCATACAAACAGAAATGTGACGCGCATTTAAGACACGGTTCAATAGTGGATGGGCGCAATAAGTTAGACCTGAAACGGGACCATCATTGAAACCATGAAAAGTGGGAAGCAAGTCAGGAAGAGAGAGAAAGAGCGAGCAAAGTCAAAGAGAAAGGGATCGAGGAGTGCAGGGGCCAGAGGGTGCATGGAGGCTATCCCTAAATTTATTCTTTCCCCCCAGTCCCCCCACCAGGGATGACGGGAATTTGCCAAAAAACATAAGCAATTTGAGGCCAAAGAGCACCAAATTATGGCAAAAATCAGCGATTTGGGACTAAAGTTGGTTAAAATATCAAATTTTGGTTGTTTTGCCAAAAAAAATCACTTTGCCACTATTTGGGGCGGGGAGAAAAGAGAAAGCAAAATCAAAGACAGAAGGGTTATTTGGCAATAGTCACTCCACATACCGTACTTAGAAGCTAGCGCATGTGGGTTTTTGAGGGCAAACATTTTTTAGCTCTGTTCAAGTTACCCACATGTTTAAACTTTTTTTCTGTTGAAAAGATGTTTTCTATATCTGGAAACATGGTTTAGATAGAAATGACCCATATAGCTTGACTGTACTGGGAAAAATAGATTTTCCATCATCCATTTTGTAAATTTTCTTTTTTTTTTTCAAAAAAGAAATTGATCTTTCATTTGAGAGCAAATTTCATTGAAAATTGTCAATTTCTCAAAAAATTTCATATTATTGCGGTGAGAATGTTTATTTTCTGCTTTATTGAATAAGAAAGAACGTGACAAAGCAGCAACCTTTGTTCAAGGACGTTATGGTCCAAAATGGTGGCAAAGTACAATAACAATTACTAATTATTGTTAAATATCTGATAATGTACATCATATAATCATTATTATCTCCTGTTTATTTACCTTTTTTGTTTATTTACATCACATGGTAACCAGCAATTCATTATGCCCAAGGATTCTTGTATATTTATTTTCACCCCAATTAATTCCCTTACGACATAATTTCTTGGCACACATTCCCAATTAAAAACAGATATGACTGGTATTCTGAAAGGGAGCCTAACTTTAGACCTGGGTTTAAACCAGGGTTAGTCTTACAGGAGTGGACCTTTTTTCCTTCCAACACACTCTAAAAATGTGCTGTAATGGGTAAGAAAATCAGGGCTTGTCTTTTGAGGCGTGGGAGTGCGATAGCACACCATCACACACCTAAAATGGTCACGAGGTGTGCGATTTTCAGCACACCTAAATCTGGTAAAATAATACACAATTTGATACAAAATGCACACCTACAGCACACCTGACTCATCTTCAGAAGTGCTTTTTTAGCACAGTAGGCATTTTTAAAAGACAAGGCCTGGAAAATGTGAACACCTTGCTTTTCTGTTCCAGAAATTGCCACAAACTGCCACCTCCCCCTGGAACTCTTCCTGTTTTTACAGAATGTAAACATCCAAATTGTTTTCAAACTTGTGGAAGTGATTTCAGTATTAGGGTCCTTTTCATTATGTCATTTTTTTTCATACCATTATGTCCCTTTAATTACTACACAAAATAATTATATTTTGAAATCTCTGAATCCGCCTTTAAAGCGGCACTGGCACATTTTCACAAAATATGAAATTTCTTCAATTTGCTCTCAAATGATAGTCTAGGCCATTGGAAGAATAGAGATACATTTTGCACATAAAAATAACATACTCAACAACAGATAGGAACGTTAATAAGAGGTTAACACGTTCCCCGGACTTTGGGTCACTTCTGACCCAGATTCACTTCAGTGGTTCCATTGTTTTAGACCAGTCAACCTTGACAATTTTCCAAAACTAGCGAGACAGAGCAATTTTGACCGCAGGCGGCCCTAGATTTTCTAGCCAGAGCGTCTCGCCGCGAGGCCGTTTATCAATGAAACTGCAACCCGATATCAGCTCATGTGCCCACACGTTTGCCGACGGGAGGTCAGTAATTGCCAATCTTTATCGCTAAAGTCCCTGGTGTGTGAGACCTGTGAATGTGCCTAGCACGGGTCCGGGGAAAGTTAAAGACATCCAGGTAATTTGTAGGCTAACTTTTATTTATTTTTCCATAACTTAAATCAACAAATATGTCTATTACATGAATACCACAGACTCTTACTCATTGATATTAAAACCACAAAGGTCACAGACCGGTCAAACAGGGTGCATGCCAATGGAAACATACATACGGCGTGCGTTTCTTGTATTAAACACCATTTCCGTTGTCTGCTGAATTAATGTCGCCGGCGACATTAATTATAAAATCGTTCTGTTTACCCATAAGGACGCTGATTTGGTCTTAATCATTTCACGTGAGGGCTAATGTATATAAAAGCTTTACAACCATGCAAAAATATCATTTTTGAAAAATCTTGAGGGCGCACTATTTTTCAAATGTGCCAGTGTCTCTTTAAAGGCTGACTCAGAGATTTTCCGATGAGGGCGCACTCAATTTTCAAACAAATCGTGTTTTTTGCATATATATAACGCTTGTTCATGTATTAATCACTCTGTGAAATAACTAAGCTCAAATCGAAGTCCTTCATATAGAAAATCACAACTTTGTTATGAAATTCCGGATTCGGAAATTTTGTAATACACGGTATCCTATGGCACTGTTATACTGTGCATGAATGTTTGCTGCATGAAAACGAAATATCCGATTCATCTCTAACTTTGTAATTGAGCATTTTAGGTAATTATCTTTAGTTGCAGATGACTATTTTTAATTACTATACAAAAAATGATATTTCGAAATCTCAGTTTTATTTATTTTTTGAGATATATCTGCTAGCTACAGTACCTGGGGAGGGGGGTTCTCAAATTTGGTTTGGGTAGGGACTGGCCTCCAAGAGTCTGGAAGTAGGACCCATATCTATACCCATTTTTGTCCAAAAAGAGACCCATAACTATACCAGAGATACAGATTTTGGGCTCAAATTTAACACAAAATTTGTCATTTTTCCTCAAAATTCCAAACTTTTTTTGCAAATTTTGAAATTTTTGGCTTCAGATGGAGGAAATTGGACTATTTTTTTTAAAATGTGAGAAAATATTGAAAAAACGACCCATTACTATAACCAAATTGGCATGCAAAAAGGATTCATTGATATACCAAAAGTCTGAAAATGAAACCCATGTTTGCAGCATGGCCCTATATGGTCATTTGTGTTGAGTACCCCCGCTGGGGACAAGTACTAGTTTAAAGAGACACTGGCACATTTCCTACAGCATACGGCCTCAATTTTCCTCAAAACTGATATTTTAGCCTCTTTATAATGGTTATGTGTGTATTATCTCTCGCCTGAAATTACAAAGCCTAAAACGATCTCCTTATGAGTAAAAAGAATGATTTTTGTATTTAACGTCGCCGGCGACGCTTAATTCAGCAGACGACGGAAATGGCGCTTAACACAAGAAAACACACTCCGTATGCATGTTTCCCACGGCATGAACGCTGTTTGACCGGTCTGAGACCTTTGTGGTTTTAATATTAATGAGTACAAGTCTATGATATTCATGTAATATACACACATTTGTTGATTAAAGTTATTGAAAACTTAAAAGTTAACCTATAAATTACCTGGATGTTTTTAACCTCTTATTAATGTCCCTATCTGTTTTTGATTATGGTATTTTATGTGTAAAATGTATCTCTATTCTTCCAATGGCCTGGACTATCATTTGAGAGCAAATTGAAGAAAGTTCATATTTTGTGAAAATGTGCCAGTGCCGCTTTAAGTGCCACAAATTGTTTTGAAGCATGTACACCTCACTTCATATAGCAACAGTGACAGTACACATCATAACTCAACAACTCAAACAAAACCTTTTAATCAGCTCCTCTTTAATGATAAAATCTGCAAATTTAATTTGTTTTGATAATATTTATCAATAAGAACCAACGGTCCCACTCAAACACACTATTGTCACTCTTGACTCGCTATTCTAAGAACTCTATCCATGCGCTACACTGATTTGAGGTCAGACTGATGTGCGTGATCCAAAACATCCTATGTACAGATTATCGTATATCAGATATTAGGTGTCAAAAATGACCTTTAAAGAATAATCTTCAATTAGATCGCACAAACAAAGTCCACCCAGAGAATATTATCTGGTCAAGAGCGGAAAAGGTTAAAGATGCATTTTGTGATGCCTAAAACGTTTGTATTGTTATTAGTTCAGTAAATATCCGTGAAAAAGCTTACTCCCAAAATTTCAGTTGATTTCGATCTTGTGTTTTTATGTTATGAGCAAATGCTTGCATCACAGGGTCTTGTGCTGTAACTTCTGTCCGTCTACAGAAAGAAAATCTGTTTACTTTTATAAAGGCCGTGTTTTTGGACTGGACCTGTTATATCGTCTGATATAGCATGGGTGTTAGCTTTACTTACCAAAGTTCTTCCATTAAAAAAGTCATTAGAACACCAAATGTAATCAGAGTTGAGATTTGAATTTCGAAAATTGGCTAGCAATTGTCACATTCTCATCACATTCATAAAAATGTGAATAACATTCAGGCTTTCATTACAAAGTCAGCAAAAAGGAAACTCCGTTCTAACAATATAAAAATTGGAAAAAATTATTATATTTTAATTTCAGAATGACTCTCCAAACTTCTGTGCTTTTAAAACTTCCTTCTCAAAGAAACACAATATTGAATATAAAACTTGGCCAAGAAAAAAAAATTAAAATTTTCCCAACATTTCTGTGGAAAATTTAATTTCAATAGGAAAATAAATTTGGTTTTGCTCCCACAACTCAACATTCCTAAGACTAGCATTATATAGCAGGGAATTTTCACAAGATTTTTCCACTTTTGGTGGTTAAGTTAAGAACTGCAAAATTAAAAATCCTGAAAAAAATGGAGTGGTAAGGCTTAATTTGTTGCTGTTTGAATACCAAGTATATATAGCGTGGGCACACGCTAGCAAACTGCAAGACTGTAGAAATCTTGAAAAATAGTACCACTAAATATATGTCTATAAACTAACCTAAGCTGATTCAGAGGTGTGAGGTTGCAAACCTCAATTTCTCAAAATCATGTTTTTTTTTTGGTTATAAATATGTGATTGTCCAATAATAATCCCTATGGGAAAAGCTAAGCTCAAATCCATGTTCTTCATAGAAATTACAACTTTTTGTAATAATAATTAATCGACATTTGTAAACTGTAAAGTGCCAGATTCCGGCCCGAAGGTAGCTCACTGTGATGTTGCCTCATTATTATTACGCTGCCATCAGGAAATCGTCACCATCAGATCTGGAATTTTATTGTACACAATATTATACGGTACTGTTATGCTAAAAATAAAGATTATTGGCATCAAAATGAAAAACCTGAATCTTTGGAATTTAGAAGATTTATGTTATTATCCTTAATTGCCTATATAGGTTAATATTTTAATAAATACAAATACACATTGTCATTTTATTTCATTTTCTTTTTTATCCAAATTCACATTGTCATTTTATTTCAAATTCTCTTTAAATTAAATCGTCCCTCACTTTGTCATGAACAGACCCACGTTTCGCAACAGAATGGCAATAATGTCAAAATGAAACGAACTCATTCTCATCATCCAAATTGAGTCCAGTACTTTTTGTCCATATACAATTAAAACGGCCAGCTGCATCTTTTTGTCTGCACTCTCTTTGTCATGTTTGGATGAGCATGTCATGCAAAGAGGTTCTATATAGATAGAGAGGCAAAACATTACGTAATCTTTAGAAATTCACCGTCTCGCATGTTTTGCCGACCACAAAGAAACCTAGAGTACCAACAATGGAAAGCAATGGCTGCCTTGCTTACTTCCACATACTGTGGGTGCCGACTTTGCAGATACACTAATCGGTAGTGAGACAAAGTAATGTATGTGTTAGAGGGTGCCAGGTGTAATAATAGTGTACCTGGATCTTGTGCTCAGCTACCTTTTTTCTCATTAAGGCAATGCGCGCTTAGGTGAAAAGATGTCTTCATTGAGCGGTTTATTAAATCAAGACGACTGATGTGTCATTTCATTCGTTGTGTGGACATGGGTAGGACAAATTTAAACCACCCAATAGCACCCAAATCCACACGATATTTTGGCGGATTGTTGGTATCGAATTGACATTAGGGTGTACTACAAGCACCCAAAATGATAATTATTCAGTGAAATATTCAAAAATGTCAGCCCCAAGCACGGACGATGGTTTTGAATGGTTTTCACCCCACTTTGATGTCATGTGCCTGTGCTACAAAAAGGGCGGATTTCAATTAAAATCTACACTCCCTCTCTGGAAAACTTTACCTAAATCAACACAGAGGGAGGGTTCTTTCAAATGAAGATAGCCAATGGGCTATTCCAAAGGAAATATATACTCCTGGAATAGCCTATTAATAACTATGTGTGAAATACACACCCTGGTGTGGAATAGGTGTCAACAGTCTATTTAGACTGTGGAAGACTTATAAAGCATTCAACACCAGGGTTGTGTATTTCAAATGTAGTTACCCAATGAGCTAGTTCCATTTGAATCCCGCTCCCTTTGTGAAAAACATAACACAGCTTTCTACAGAGGAAGTGTGGTATTTCAAATAAAGTTATCCCACGGGCTGTTCCTTTACAATCCATAGCCCATCTGTGGAAGGCTTAAACAGCAGGGGTGTGTATTTAAATGTAATTGCCCAGTGAACTATTCAATTTAAAACCATACTCCCCATGTGGAATACTTTACATGAATATTCCACAAAGGGAGTGCAGATTTTAAATGGAAGAGTCCTGTGCTTGGAGATGAATGTATTTGTTATAGTTACATTAACAAAAGTATTGGTGTAATGCAGACATGCGTTGACATTTTTATTGTTGACATGTTAACAATGAAAATAAACCACTGAAGGATTGCTTAATGAAATATTGGTGAAATAACATTTTTGATCATTTTATTTCATTTATTTTGGCCTACTGAGGGACTGAAACATTTTATTGCTGTTGAAAAGAATTTTAGTCACATTTCCTTATTGCTCCCTATTAAAGGCATCAACATTGATTTCATTTTTTTTAAAATTATTTTCATCCAATCCACTTAAGGTGGGTCCCTACAACTCGCCCACAGACGCAATCTTTTAACATATCGGTGGTATTACATAAAGGTGTAGGATGTGAAAACTGTAAAAAAAAATTCTGAGAAAAACAGGTTTGAAAGTGATATCAAAGTAACTGTTTAGAAATTGTAGTTGAACATTTGAATTATATCCGTATGTATTTTAAAATATGGCTCCAAAGAGTATACCGCTACGTAAAATCCAAAATTGTAGTTTTCGAGATCGGGTGTTTTGGCATTTTGATAACAATTTGGGTGTTTACAATGTTAATATTTTCTGACTTTGCTAATAATAAACTAAAATTTCAATGCAGGAATTTTCCTCCACGGCATATCAAAAATTTAAGCGTGTCTATAGAAAAGGACCATTCTTGGGGGAAGTCACACATGTAACCAAACTTTATTTTCCCCCCAAGACAAAACAATCTATCAAAAGTGGAAAAATTATTTTTGGTTAGGTTTGGACTCAAGGTTATTAAAATAACAGATTGGTTATGTTGACAAAACAGCATTGGGTTGAAAATAAGATTTTCAATAGGTCAACAAACATGACCAAAGAATGGCCCAAAACAGCAAAAGCAATGGTGTGCCTGGTATGTGAGTTGTCCCCCTTGACTATTACACACATTTGAGGTGTTAATCCACCTAGCACCTGTCAGATCAATATCTTGAACATGTCTATAGAAAACAACAAAAGCTATGGTATGGTTTGTGAGTTGTACCCCTTGACTGTCTCATACACTTGAGGTGCTAATCCTTGAAATCTAATGGTGGATTTCTAACTTCCTACCTCAGATACCTTTAAAGGAAATATGTCATGATTCTGAATATTTGGAAAATTTGGTATGGATGGAAAGCTTAAGTAACGTAGATTACATATGAATCAAAATAAGTTGAAAATTGTCCACATTTGTTGAGTATTTTGCCCTTTTAATTTTCCGCCCAATAGCTTATTCGAAAACGATTCTGACAAATCCACATCGCAGGCAAATGGTGACGTCAAAGTGATGACCATCCATAATTTACGTTGTTGTGACCATCATATCGCAGTGTTGCCACTTAATAATAATTAAAACACAACGAATGAAACAAAATATGTCATTCTGTAACTTATTTTTCTAATTTTATTATTACTTTCATTAATCCATCAATATTACAGTGTCAGCAATAACAATTCGAGTCAACACGATGTTTTGGTCATCACTTTGACGTCACGAGGAGAGCAAAATTGGGCGCTTTTGATCAATGAAGCCGTGGCGAAAAATCCGCCCATTTTCTTCGTATGTCAAAAAAGCAAAAATTAAAATGCCTCTATTTTGTTAATTTTACATCAAATTGTATTATTTTTTCGGGAATTTGTGATGTATGTACATATATTTTATGAATGTAAGTCAAACTGAGCTTGACAAAAATCTTGACATATTTCCTTTAAATGCCTGGTCAAGGAGGATTAAAATAAGGAGATGACACTTGTGGACGAACGGTGGTCCCTGGGCCTTGCTTTACATGGGCGCTATAACGACTCAGGTTAGATTTTAAGGGGGTGGGACACAGCACTAAAAAGTCCAGGTAAAACTCGGGGATAACAATACATAGGCGATAATCTTGTAGACTATTTAGACTTAAAACGTGAAATTGATGTTATATGAAAAGCTGTGAATTTCTGAATTGCTATAATATAAGATATACGGTGAATTAAGTTATTTTTACAAAAACAAATAGTAGAACTACACTATTTCCAGGGGATTTCAATTGAATGGACCCGAATTGTAGACTGCAAGTGCTGTAGCAAAATATATAACCTTGATTCATAAAAATAGATTAAATAAATCTAAAGAGCATTAAAGGAGCTAAATTTTGATACTAAACATACCAAATTTGACCTTGAAATAACTTTAATAGGCACATTTGAAAAACAAAATAATTAACATTATGAAACATTCAGTGTACCAACCCCTTAAACTGGGGTGGGCCTATGTTCATCTGGGGGCGCTATATATAGCCGAGTCTTGCAATGCGAAGTTTGTTATTGTCATAGTTACAAACGGCCTACATGTAACTCTATACCACGAGGTTAGTTTATACAGGTGGGACCATGAATATCGTTGGTATTTTGCCATAGCCATATTGTGGGGTAAAGGAGCAATAGACAACAGGCGCTAAGTGCCTGGTTTACATGTACTTTGCTAAGCCTCAAGTATCCAAAGCTGGTATTCATCAAATGAACTGCAAGAGTATGAACCAACAAGTTTCAATGAACAATGGTAAAACATGGCTATTTTTTTCGACTGCATTACATTATTATTTCCCTTGTTCCAACCCCCTTCCCCTAAAAATACCATTATATCATTGTGACAATCTTGGCCCAATTTTTCCACATTGTATACACAGGGTGTTTGGGATAAACCAGAAGAAAGTCTATTGACACAAATTCCAATTATGTCCAAATTGTTTGCTGACAGAATATTGAATCCAGCCTGCAGTAATATTTGTAAATAGATTACTAGGTCAGTACACACCTACAAAAAAGTGAATTCATATTTCTTTGGTGGTGGGGGTATAAAAAGGAACAAATGATCTTTACACACTGAGCAAGATGATTGATCCAAGTTGTGATTGATCACCATTTTTGAATATTAATGCATCAGGTGTACAACCACTATTAACAGTTGTTTTCTTTCCCCTTTTACGCCACTGTAACGCATCCATTTTCTGCTTATAGTCGCAACAACACTTTACATTTAGTTAAGGTGTAATTTAAGCCTTTTAGAGGAAAATATAACAAGCTTTATTTTTTTAAAGGTACATTTTGTGATTCCAACGTCTTCTGTTTTATTCATTGATCACTAGATATCCTTGAGAAAAGCTTATTCTCAAAATTTGAGCTGATCCCGATATTGCGGTTTTGTGTTATGAGCAATTACTCATTTCCCACGGTCCCATAGGCTATTGTGCTGTAATTTCTGTCCGTTCACGGACAGAAAATACAAAATTGCGAATTTCTTACAGATGCAACCAAATTTGCACGTAAGATATTGGGCACACAGGGATTACTAAGGCTAACGGTTCAGATGATATAAAAATCTCAACATTTTTAGGTAAGTCGGGGGGACGAGGCTGTGGATCACGAAATGCCCCTTTAATGCTGAAATAGGCCCTATATGACGATTGTCTAAATGACATGGTAGGTCACCGTTCTCTATTTCTGCTGTTGTACATTTCCATTGTGCAATTTACCGATTTGAATGAGAAAATTTCAACATGCCGATTAGTCTCTTATATAAATAAATACAACATACATTGCTAAGTCAGTACACCTACAAAATAGTGAAATCCAAATGTCTTTGGTGGTGGGGTAGGGATATAAGGCAAAAACAAAACAACTTTGTCTCAGAAGAAATGTGAAAAAAAGGCAATACAAAGTGTGAATTTTCTTTTTTTTTCTGAAAATTTTTGTACAAAAATTTTCGCGTAAAAAGCCAAGAAAAAAATAATGCGGCAAAACCCAATTTTAGAAGAAATGCATTGCAGTCTTCTTAGACAAACTTTTTTGGGGGCCTAAAAGAAAAAAATCTTTACACACTGAGCAAGATTGATGAGAGGCACAATACAGCTCCTAGTAATGCCCATTGTGTATGCCATTCCTGGTTTGTGGAATGGGGTCAAAGGTCACAGAAGCATTAGATGTCAATCTGTGTTACACCCCAAGAGGCTCAAGTCAGTGGTTTTTGACTGAATATGAAGTTGCTGCCATTTAGATTGCATACTGCAACAAACAAAATTCAAAATAAAACCAAAATTCAAATACAAAATTAATACAAAATTTCAGGTTCAATTCCAAACATATTCCCAGATTTTTAGCATATTCAAAATGCTTTATTGCTCTAATTTTCCTGCTATCCAAGGTGTTCATCAGAAATCCTCCAAACAATCTGTAACCAGTCATTTTTTAGAACACTCCAATTATTGAACTAGTCATTTTTTCCTCTAAATTGTTTACATTCAGATTCTTTCCCAGGTCCAGAGAATATCATTTCCAAGATGTATGCAAACCGAGACCAAACGACCATTTCTGTACGAACTATCATGATAAGACACAACTATGGGGTTTTACAAACACAATATATCCAAGTTAATTTTCTTTACTTTTTTTTTTTAAAAGCCTGGTACAACCCTGGATAAATTGCCCAAATTCAGTGTACAGTCCTGCAACCACCCCAGTCAACCTAAGCTTGGTTTGGTCTCCCACATTGTTAATCCTAAACTGTTCTTTCAAACCTAAAGCAAATTACATAATTTTAAGCTGAAATTTTGTTTTTTTTTTTGTTGGATTAACTTGAGACTTTCCTACAGTACTATATTGGTCATTTTCACCAATCAGTGGATGTACTTTTGCACCCTTGGGGCCCAAATTTCTAGTAACTTTTTATTTCTTTTGTCACTAAAAAAGGACTTACAAATGATTAAATTTGGAATTACCATTTTGGAGCTTAATTGTGGCAAAATAGGGTCAAGTTTGGAAAATTGTGGACAGAGTGGGCAAAATTGAGCAAAAACAAAAAAACAAAAATTCTTTTGCAAATCCATATATACAAACCATAATTCAGCCAAAACTGATTTTGGACAGTCCTTATGGAATTTTAAATATTTGGAAAAGAATATCAATTGTGAGGGGAAATCTCATATGAAGTCACAATTTTAATTTTTAAAGGTATTTTATTAGACCAATCCCCCTATACAAAATCTCTTCAATGTTGGCACTTCATGACAAAAGTTGCAAAAAAATCTGTTAAAATTCTTACCAAAGTTGAATTATACCAACACTGTTGTTTCAGAGTGCCAGTAACATGTTAAAAGTTTCAAAGGTGGACAATGATGTTTAATGAAGTTTTTTCATGGCTTGTGTTGATAATATTGTGAAAATGAACTTAATTCTGCATTGCCAACAGCATATGCAAACACACAAACTTCCCCTACATCGGCACTTACCCCAAATGGTGCGATTGCACAATGCAAATATTTTCAGGTGACGCAACATCGGCTTACTGATATCAAATTGAGGCATCGACTCGCCAGACTAAACAGTCATCAATATTCGCACCAGATCCATGCCCCCTGAATCACACAACCAGCTCTTTGTACTTTCACTGCCAGCATATTATTAGCTATGACTCACTATGTCTACTGATAGCACCTGTTTGGCGCCCCTTATTGATAACAGACCTCGTCAGGGCATCTGTGTTGGGTCTTGGGCAGCATGAAGCCTGTGTGGAGGGCCTGCTACCTGTTGTCGCCTCTATTGTTAAAGTACTTGCCAGGGCTTCTGCTGTCTCGCCAATGCATCTCACTCTCTCTTCCGTTTCTTGACATACCCCTTGCGAGTCTTTTCCGTCATGCTTGCTGTTCAATATTTAGTGGGATTAGAACTACAATTTTGGTCTGTTTGAATGGTTCTTGTCCCCTTCCCTACCTTTGAGTTTAGTTTGTTTCGGGTTGTCAATTGACAGATTGTCCAAGTTAGAAGGAGCATTTGTGGCTATGTCCGAATGTAACTGTCAGGATCTTGCTTGAGGTCAGAATTGTTCTGAGGTCTTTTATGTTGGTATGTTCTGATGTTGTCAGGATTCGCTTGAGGTTCGATTGGTCTGAGTTCTTTCTGTCCATTTTCAGAAGTTGCTTACAGAATGTGTTTCTCTTTCCCACTTGTCATTCTCAGCTTTTGTTGAATCCATTTTGTTGATGAACAGAGATTCTTTTGCTGCTACCCTCAGGTTTGGAGAGGATTCAGGATTGCTCTTTGGATGAGATAAGTACCCAAGACATATGGCGTGGTCCAGTCGACAGGCTGGGGGAGGCCCCTTAAACTTAACTTCTGCCATTATGGAATTCACTAGAAATTGATAAAACTTTTGATGGACAATTTGGTTAGAATTCACAAGCAAATGTCCTTAATTTACTTTTCAAGGTATCATTATTGCTTTTTTCAACATTTTTAAAAAAAAAAAAAAAAAAAAAAAATTTCATTATTTTTTATAAATCATTTTTTTTCCTTTTTTTAAATATCAATTTCAAGTATTTCCATGTTTATTTGTTTTCTGATCCATTAGTGCATTTGTGTTGTGAGCTTAAAGGTGTAATGAGAGATTTCACATGACATATATGTGCCCCTAAAATTGAAAGCCCTGATTTTTGTCTGATTGTAAAGTTTTCCATACAGGATAAGCTGAAAATATTTCTTTAGTACCAAAATTGTGAAATTTCAAATTTGTATTGGTTGCAAATATGAAAGTCAGCCTGTTTTATATTGAAATATAAGAAAATTCAAAAAATTACATCTCTGTAGCCAAAATACAAGATAAGGAATATAATAGCGTTCTATTCGATATGAAATCTCTACATTATGACTCGATATATGGTTGTCTTGAATCTCTTGTGTACCTTTGGATGTTTTCTAATGTTCCCACAGGTCAGTGTTTGGTGTAATTTTTTTCCATTTATAGACAGAAATTAAAACAATTCCCTAATTCCTGTATACCGAACCAAATCGGATTCTGTCTTTAAAATGTGAGAAATTATTGCTCTTCATATAATAACTCTAGTTCCTGCTTTTACATTTTGGAACCTTGATCAAAACTTAATTGTTTCATTAAACAGTAGTATCAAAAGCATGAAATTTGAGACTAAATCATGATCATTAGAATTGACTCTACTCCCATGGTTCATTTGCACTTGGGCAACTGAATCGTGATAATACCCCGTCCTTCAGTGGGGATGTTAAGCTGTCGGTCCCTTGTAGAGAGAGCAATGACCTGCACTGTATTATCACAGTGTCGAAAACAGTAGGGTGATTACCCATGGCTGGCCATTTCCATCCCGGTTATAAAAAAATTGATCCAATGGAAATAAGCTTCCTCTAGAGGGCTTTCTTGGGCTATCTAGGCCATTGCGCGATTTGCAGGATGTTTCTTCAATTTTATATCTTTTAGCAGAAATGGAACTTCAGTGTCCCCGTGACAGTGCCCGTACCTCCAGATTTAATCCTTTCCCCTCACACCCCCCCCCCCCCCAAATTCTTTTTTTAAAAAATTTTATGGTTTGTCATATTTCCCACCTCGGCGCTGACCACCACTGTCCTTACCCCCAAAAAAGTTGTAGCATCACCACTAGGTGTGTCTATAGTTGCTGGCAGAATTTCTGAGGCAAGCCGAATGCACACCAATGTATTATGCAAATTAAATTGCGGTATAGGCGCACGCCTCCTGACCAATTACAAATTATGTCACCCTTGTCAGAACTTATTGTGCTGCCGGGGTTGGGGCACATCACACTGCGCGTACCCCAACTTGAGAAATTCTGTCAACAACTGTAGTAGGGATTTGACAATGTATACAAGTCACCCGTTCAGTCTATGACTACTTGTAATATAACATCTATGCAACTTACCAGTATCAAACACATAGGTGCTGTCTCCGTGCTCCACCGGGAGTTCATTCCACTTGGATGCAGAATTCTGTGTTGCTAATAGCAACCGCAGCATGGGCAGTGCAGACTTGAGGTACGGTCGCCATTACACCGTAAAGTTCAATGTCATAGTGTCTCAGGTAGAAATCGTATACAAATACTACATGGTTAGAGGGGAAATAGGGTACACTATTTTTCTGAGGTCCTGGGTACGGACCTATCACCCATAGCCAGTACCAAGGGAAAATATTGTCCCCGATATAAACCATGTTGTATTGTTTTATTACACTAACTGTGAATATTGTAGCCTTGTTCAAGCGCCTACCAATTTCTTTCACTGGTTCACACGTCTGATACAAATTATGTCACAGATCATATTAGGCAGAAATCATGTGAGGAGTGGAGGGTATTCCCCCTCATACCATGACAAGAATGATTCTATCAAGCACCTAATTTGAAGTCTCGAATTTCACCTGTCCTATGTCCATGCTTCCACTAGGAAGTTCAATAAGTTCAACTCTAAACTCTGGCAGAGCTCTTTGTTCAGTCTGCCAGGTTATTTTTTTGCTTGTACAAAGTTTGATAAGTTTTTTGAAAGGGAAGATTAAAACCACAAAAGCAATGTGAAAAGGCTGGCCCTGAGTCAACCAGCACCTGACCACAATGGGTATTTGTGTTTTATACCAGAAAGTAGGCTCCTGGAGCCAGGTTTTTTTTTTTTTTTTTTGTTGCACAAAAAAGACCACCATGTAGTGTACCAATTTAGTTGTTTATTTAATCTTTCTCTAGACAGGGTACTCCTTCAAAGCTAAAGCACAGATTTCAAACCTGCAAACACAATGTTCTAAATAATCAAGAATAAATGTCAATAATACAATTCAGTGTGAAAAAATAGAAAATTTGTCGGTTCTTAGCAGACAGCCTTGATCAAGGCTATGACTCTGGGGACGAGGTTGTAGGGAACCAGTTTGAAATATCCCAAGAGAAATAGCACTTGTAATCAGAATCAACAATAAAACAGCATGATATGTCATAAAATATCATCAGTAATAATAATAATAATAGTGTTTATACCCTTATATAGATCCTGTCATCTGATTGGTTGAAAATGCGGGCATAATCTAACTTGCCCCTCATATTTTGGTAGCAACAAGCATCTTGGGCTATGCTCCAGGGATAGTTTTTCCTCTGTCCCGGGTATAGCATTGGGTATTTCTATAAAGATGACCCACTTCTTTCCACACGGTTTGTGTGGTTATTCTGTTAAGGTTTCCGAAATCATAGGGTGTCAGAAAGAGGGTCCCACCTTACGGAAACATCCTATAAAGCCCCCTCTGAGTGCACAGCGATCCTTGTGTTTAAATCACATCTCGCAGTGTTACTTTTTCCACATGCATATGCAATGTGACGATATGACGTGTTACACAATAGTTGCAGACAGAGATATATTTCATCTTGCATCAGAGGGTGTTTTAGTCAATCCCACAATGCACCAGTTTTGGAAAGGACCGGGCATGATAAGCAGAGAGAAGCGCCTCAGTTTTGACATTGCGGAGTCTGTTACCCATTTTACCATCATATAACTTTACTGTGAAGTTTCCTGAGCCAACTTTGAAAACACTAAAAGTTCATATTTTGAAGAAAATGGCACTTTTTGAGGAATTTTAGTGTAGGCTTTCAATGAGAAATCAAATTTTAATGATTACTGATCCGATCAGTATATCGGTATCGGTACCGAGATTTGTCAAATCGGATCGTTATCGGTGATCAGGAACATCTCCCTAGTACCGCTCGAACCCCTCCAATCATTTCAACACTCACATGAATTTTAGAAAATTTATCGAAACGAACAAGAAAAATAACAATACAATGCTGTAGTAATAGATTTAAAGTAAGTACCTCAGTGAAAACAAGCAAATTAAGAAGCATCATTACTATAACAAACGTATAGGCCAGCATACGATACAAGTGACACGCATATACATGAAATATATAAACAAATCAAGGCAGGCAATGCCATGGCTTCGTATACAAAATGACAAGGCGAGAGTGATGCCCCACTTTATTTTTGATCTACGTATGGTGAGTCAATAATCTCCTAGTCTTGGTTTCTTGCTTACAGTAATTATTTACCATGATTCAATTACTAACAGGGACTACATTTGTTTATGATTAAAAGAAAGAGTTTATATTTTTTTCTATTCATTGAACTTTTCTTCAGGTTGTTTGCAAATCTATGTTTATAAATAAAAACATCACGATGCACTTCAGAGATCAGGGAAACCCATCTCAGAAAAGGTACTGTCAGCGGCGGGAATCCCCGAGGTCTTTAAGTCAGTAATATACTAGCTGTAGCAGCGAGCGATTGCTGCTCGTGAGCATGCGTAAAACTTGATCTTGGTCGAAATCGGTATGCGCATGCAACGCCTCGGGCAGCGACTGCCAGTATATGAGTTACTCAGCCCTAGAGGGGCTAGCAAGGCGATTACATCATTTCGCTATACCCAAAAGTAACTTTGCGGCATGTTATGACAACTGTTGCACGGTATTTTGACGGGAGAATTTGGCCATACGTAAACAATTTCGGATCGAGTGTATGTGATAGCTAGCAATAGGCAGCCAGCAAAATGCCTCGCAAAAGCAGAATATGGGAATATTTTTACTATCTCGCTGGACGATGTTACAAAAGCGAAATGCAATGCTTGCAAAATGACGGTACAGACAGCCAGCCAAGTATCCTAAATGTGTCAGAAAAAAATTATGTGGGCATTTTTTGTTACAAGCTGGCAAACAATGTCAGATCAATGCTCATAGGTATAGTTCTCATAAAGAGTTGTTCCAAAAACAAAAATAAAATTATTTTTTTTGGCCTTTTGGGCCAAAAAAGATGATTTTTGGCCAAAAATATGATTTTTGAGATTTTGAGGTATTTGTATCTTCAAACAAGTTATCAGAAAAATTACCTCTTTTAATGTAAATTGGACTATATTACGTCTTAAAATAACAAATTAAAGATAATTAAAAATAAAGAAAATAATTAAGATTACAGGAGCATTAGGTCATTTTTCTCAAATATTGTTATTTGAACTTATGATGCAATAACATGTTTAAAGTAAGCACAACAGCATAAAAACACATAACAACAGTTCTGTTTGACATAAAGTTGAATGCTTTTACTTGTTAAGTAGAAATCGAGTAGTGGTAACTTTAAAGGGGCAATCTAGGATATGTTACAATGATTGCTGTATCACGGATGAACAATTACATAGTGATTTGGGCCAAAATTTGGATTTTCTGATTTCACGTATTGTAACGAAGGACATGTAGTTTTAGATGGAAATCAGTTTTAAGCAATATGCGCTATATTTTAGTCATATTAACAAATTAAATGTAGTAAAAAACAAAGGAAATAAAAGCTTTCCAGAAGCATTTGAGTCATTTTCTCAACATAACGTATATTTGAACCAATGATTTACAAAAAATGTTAAGTAAGACACAACATCATCAAAACATGTTTAAAACTGTTTTGACTGACTTAAAAAAATATGAATGCTGTCACTTTTAATTAGAAATAAAGCTACATAGATTTTCCCATGTACGGCAACGTATTGGACCCTCAACAGCATTTTACTTTTGATTTTGCTAAATCCATTGCATTCACCGCACTCATTTCTAATTGATTATTCTATCCGATTTTTGATCAAAGGTCTTTACAAATACAAATTCAAGACTTTGTCTTTGTGTTCCGAATTTCAGATGATCTGTAGGAAACCAAGAAGTTACCCCGTCAGGCTTGAATGGTAAGTATATGGAGAATTATGGTGATATGACTCTCCCCCGGGGGAGAGGGGAATTCAAACCTACATCTCATAGTACGTTCATTCAAACCTGACTTATGCCACAGATTGCAACTGGTGAGAGTCAACCAGGATACCAGAGTGCTCGGGCCAAAAGCAAGGGAGCTATGGTGATATGGTCTCGCCGGAAGAAGGTTGAACAAACCAATATGAGAATAGTTGCAAACTTACGACTATCAATGGGTTAAAGTCTACTGAGGAGTTTGCGACTGGAAGATGTGGAGGCTTGCCGTGATGACGAGGAAGCTGATGATAGGATCTTAGCTGCCATCGAACCGCTGCGTACTAGGAATCTCGGAGATAAACTTGTTAGAATGTAGAAGTAAAAGCCCATTCCCATAGCGTCAATGACATCTGGAAGAAGCTCCCGGTAGGAGGCCAAGCAAGCCGCCTGAGATCTTACATCGTAAGCTCCTATGTGCGTCCCCGTTCAGATGAAGCTCGCATAGATAGGCTCTCCTTTATGCCTGCCACGATCATCTGGCTAATGTCGTCTTGGAGGCCGGGGCGAAAACGGTTCGAGTTGTGAGGAAAAAGCTGGTCGTGAAGCACCCCCTATAGGGCTCGCGTCTGCTGAGGTAAACTCAAGGCTCTAACGGACAACCAGGGTCCTTCATCGAGGGGACCTGAAGCTTGTCGGAGATCGGGGGGAGATAGGCTGGAGTGAAGCTGAGAGATGATTTTTGGCCAGGTAACCTGATCGGGAGGCGAGCGGCAGTTCCCTGTGAGGTGGGCGATTTATCTGCTATAGATAGAGCATGGATATCCGATACTCTCCTGCCTGATTCTGCGGCGACAATGAAGAGAGTCTCTTGGTGGTGGCGCTAGAGAAGCTGGTGAAGAGGCTAATAAGGAGGACTGTTGAGAGATGGAGGACTGTGG